>CABHPR010071463.1:0-11142 GCA_902168415.1 Peromyscus melanophrys | reverse complement strand
GCTCACTTGGTAGCCCAGGCTGGCCTTGAACTCACAGAGATCTGCCTGCCTCTGCCTCCCGAGTGCTGGGATTAAAGGCGTGCACCACCAACGCCCGGCTCCATGCTGTTTTGTTACTGTGGCTCTGCAGAGGAACTTGAAATCAGGATGATGGTACCACCAGAATCGTTTTTTTGTTTGTTTGTTGTTTTTTTGTTTTGTTTTGTTTTTGTTTTGCTCAGGATTGCTTTCGCTATCCAGAGTCTTTTTGTGCTTCCATATAAATTTTAAGATTTTTTTTTCTCCTTCTGTAAAGTGAACTTAATTATACAACAAAACTCCCCTGAGATCATAGGAGCAGCATGTACCAATTAACTTAGACCTGTTCTACTTGTGTTAAACACAGATTTTTATTTATTTATTTATTTATTTATTTATTTATTTATTTATTTATTTATTTTTGTGATTTCTTCCCAAACCCCAAAGTTTGGACAAAGAGTGAGTGAAATTGAGTCTTTTGGAGAAGAAAGTGATGTTCATCTTGGAGCATCACTGACATCAAAGGGTGTGGTCCGGCCCAGGAGAGCCAGCAGTGATGGCCACGCTGCACCGCCTGAGGCTGCAGAGGCCCTGGGTATCAGCACTCTGAGTCAGCCTCCCCACTGCTCCACTAAAGACCTGGACAGCCCACTGCGTGGACATTCGGCAACATTATCTCCTGGGAGGTAAATGGCACTGGAACTGTAAATCCATCACTTGAATCACCCAAACGTTTCTGTCCCGCCTCTGCCTCTCTCATCAAATGGCATTCTCCCTAGATGCCCATCCTCCAGTAGTGTCTTCTTTTTCTTATAAGGACACTGGTTAGGTACGTGGGGTCACGTCTACCCTAATGATCTCATCTTGGTTGGGTTATACTTACAAAGACCCTATTGCAAAAGAAAGTCACATTCACATGTGCTAGGGTTTAGGATTTCAGCTTCTCTTTGCAAGGAACGATGTAACCTGCAGCCTGCCCTTCATCCAGCTCCCTCTCCAGGTGATTGGGCAACAGCCAACGCGCAACTAAAATTCTTACCTTTCTTTCTTTTTCCCTTAGCATATATTACAGATACAAATAATGGCTGTCAGTGGGCCATTTCCATAACACATACAGCATAGTTCACAGTTCGTGTATAGTCAGAGACCTCACCTCTTACCCTCTCTGATCCTCCTGGCCTTCCTCCTGGCTGCCTTTGCTTCCAAAATAGCCACCTGCTATTTTCATGTAATTTTTAAAATCTAGATTCTGCACAGGAAAGAAAACATGTGACTCTTGTTCCTCTGAGCTTAGATGATGGCAACATGTGTGGTGGTATTGTGTTCCCCAAAATATTGTGTATGCTAATAAACTTATCTGGTGTCAGAGAACAGGACAGCCACAATGTTAAACATGAGGATAGGCAGTGGTAGCATACGCCTTTAATCCTAGCATTCCAGAGGCAGAAATTCATGTGTTCAAGGATACACCCAAGCATGGTGATCCATGCCTTTAATCCCAGAAAGCACGCCTTTAATCCCAGGGAGTGGTGGTAGAAAGCAGAAAGGTATATAAGGCGTGAGGACCAGAAACTAGAGGCATTTGCCCTGGAGAGGCCTTTGGCCTGGAGAAGCCTTTGGCCTGGAGAAGCATGTGGCTGGTTAAGCTTTCAGGCTTCTAGCAGCAGTTCAGCTGAGACCCATTCTGGATGAGGGCTCGGGGCATCCAGTCTGAGGAAACAAGACCAGCTGAGGATCCGGCTAGGTGAGATAGCTGTGGCTTATTCTGTCTCTCTGACCTTCCAGTGTTCACCCCAATAACTGGCTCAGGTTTGATTTTATTAATAAGAACTTTTAAGATTCATGCTACAAACATGTTCTTGCCAACAGCAGATCTTTCCCTGAAAGGACAGTATTTCCCAGGTTAGTCACCCAAAATGAATTTTGAAGGTAAAATCAGAGAGACGCTCTGTCTAGTGTTCTTCAAGAACATACCACACTGGGTCACCCCTGGCAGCAGGGTTGGTGATCTCTCTGTGAAAGGCACCTGGCCATACACTGGATGCTAACCCCACGTCACGCTTTCCTGAACTAGAAAGGGGTACCAAAATTGCAGTCAGGCTCTGCTAGTGCAAACCTAACCCATCCCCCCACCATGGCCTTAGGTTTCCCAGGAAGACTTCTAGCATCTGACAGTAACTGCAGCAGGTGCATCTGTCCCAAATCAAATCCAAGTCCCAACTCCCAGTTAATACCTGGCCACTTAGTGGATGTCCCTGGAGGAAGGCTGGTTGGAGCTATTGAAGTCCTTCTCCAGGGACAATGTGTTTTAATATGCAGATTCCAAGTTGAGATAATAAAGCAGCCACCACACTTGCCTTCCTGGGAGGCAGCACGTCTGGACACCCAGGTAGACACCGTTTGCACATTGAGAAGCACAGAGAGTGAGATCAAGTGGGGAGACCTGTCTCAACTGAAGAAGAGCTGGGTTAGTTCGCAGTGCAGAACCTCTCCACAAAAGGAAGGCTAGCAAATGAAAAGGAGGGAGAGAGGAGAGGATATCAAAAGAAGAAAGGAAGGAGAAAGTGTGAGGAGAAAGACAGGAGGCTGAACTCACTGATAAAAGACCAGCCATGTGGCGGGGTATCCTTTGCCTTGGTGGGTACTGGAGTCTCAGCAGGGAAGCTGTCAAGCTCCTGGTTAGGAATTCCTTGCTGTATTCGTTACTTTTCTCGTGACCATGACCAGATACCGGCAAGAAGAAATGTAAAGGCTTTATTTTGGCTCACAGCTTGAGGGTATATGGTCCATTGCAGCACAGAAGGCATGGCAGAAGGAATATGAGGCGGCTATCACATCACATCCACAGTCCGGAAGCAGAGGGAGAGGAATGTGGTGCTCTGCTCACCGGCTCCTTTTTATTCAGTCTGGGACTGAGTTCACGGACTAGTGATGGCCACATTCAAGGTGGGCCTTCCTGCCTTGGTCCAACTATCTAGAAACATCCACACAGACACATGCAGAGGTGTGTCTCCATGGTGACTCTAAATCCAGATGAGCTGACGATGAAGACTAACCATCACACAGATCCATCCACTCTTGGGTAAGAGTCCCCAGTGGTGTCTGTACCCTCAAATCAGGTGACCTGAGAGCCCAGATGTGCTTGGACAACGCAACAGACATTACACTGTGCACTTGCCAACCTGTCCCTTGCTGTTACCTAGAAGAGACCTCATTCCCCTCCACTCTGCTGGCAAAGGGAAATGCTGTAAAAAATAATAATAATAGTTATGTGTGGATCAGATGCTGGGCCTACATCATGACCCTGACATTCATCAGCTTCCCAACTCTAGAGAAATGATGCAACCCACCACACCACTGCTTCTTCACCTTTAAAATGGGAGAGATGGGGATACCTGCTCTGAAAGGTTGTTGTGAAGAGTGAGTTAATACTGTGAGCACTAAAAGAGATGAACACAGTGTGTGTGTGTGTGTGTGTGTGTGTGTGTGTGTGTGTGTGTCATTGTATATGTGTGTATGTATGTGTATGTGTGTCTGTGTGTATTTATATACGTATGTATGTGTGTCTATGTATGTTTGCATATGTATGTGTATCTGTGTGTGTTTTTGTATATGTATGTGTGTCTGTGTATGTGTTTGTATATACATGTGTGTCTGTGTGTATATGTATGTGTATCTGTGTATGTTTCCAGGGCTCTTACATTAAATGAGTTGGGCTTTATGGGCAATGGGAATATAGTCTGCAGAGCAGAACCCAGAGTCTATCATAAAGCCCTAGATTTGGCAGCTAAACTTTGCTTTAGCCAAGGCAGATGGAACCCCTAAGCCACTGCTTCCATGTCTAGCTATTCAGATGAAAGAGGCCTCTTTTTATTTGTCCAAGGGAGCTGCTGGTCCCAGGAAATCCTAGAAAGTAGGAGGGAAAAGGTCTCCTGTCACTGGCTCCTCACCCTGCTTCGGCCTCAGGAGATTGAATACATCCCTCCTCCTCACTGGGAAATTGGGCTCTGCCAATCCTGGAATCTTCTGCTTGCATCCCTTCACCCACAACTGGAAACAAGAAATGTGAAAGGAGTGTTTCCCTTCACAGAGCTGGAACTATTTGGTGATGTGTGTTCAAAGGATCGGCCTAGCCTCCCTTTGAGGCAAGGAAAATGGCGGCATCTACTGGATCAAAGCAAACCCTTTTAATTGTCCCACTGATCCAGAGTGCTTCACCTGGCTTCAGAGGGCCACTGGACTAAACTACATCTTACCTTTGCAGTAACCCAGCTCAGCTTTCCATGGGGCTGCAATCTGTCCACAGGCTTGCCTAGAGAAGTGAGCATTTTATTTCTGGGGCATCAGATTTGTTAGCTACTTGCTGAGACAGGTACTTTTAGGGGCCATCTCCCGTGTGACTTCACTTGCAAAGTACCCTTTCCTTCTGTTACAGCTAAAACCTTTTGAGGAAAACTGAGCATGACCAAGGGTGTTCCTGTCTGTCATCTTTACAATGCAAGCTGAGCATGCCCAGAAGCATCCCTGCTTGTCATTTTTAACCTTTTGAACCTGTGCCCCGTGACTTAGAGCTGAGTATACCAAAAGACTGTTTCCACCTTCTTGAACTATGATCTTAAACAGAGCACTCAAACAATCTACTCCTTAACTGAGCATGCTGCACACTGTATCCAGCCCATCTGAATATGCATAAGCTCCCTGAATAAAGTCCACATCTTCCTTTGTTCAGGGAAGGCATTGCTTTAGAAATAACTCCTGTGGTCACCTGATCTGAGGCAGGTGGTAAATCTTTTTTCATTTACTTTTTTGGCCAAGCATGTTTGGGGCCTTGTACTTACCAAAATGCTACGAACTAAAGTTTTCCACTACAAATTCTGCTTGATCTTGGCCAAATAAAACACCCTGATTATGGAGAGATTTAATGTTGTAGGTCAAGAACTAAACTGCTCAGGGCTATCTTTAGCCCCCTTGGATAGCCATTTACTATCAACCTCTGAATCTGACTTGATATCCTCTTGGCTTCTAGATAAATCCCTAGGAAGGAATTGCTGAGCTGACACTTAGCCTCTACCAGACCAAAGCCAGGAATGTGATAAGCCCACTTCTGGATCCCATGGATTCCCCCAGCTTGCCACGGTCTGACCCGCTGGTAGCACTGACTCATGGCTTTCAAGATGACTTGTATCCACGTTCCCAGGCCACGGTCAATTTACATTTGGCTCAGAATAGACTGTTTTCTTATTTAGTCAGAGTTGGATTTGTTTATTTATTATTTTATGTGTATGAGGAGCTTGCCTGCATGTATGTGTGTGTACCACATGTGTGCCTGCTGCCTGCAGAAGTCAGAAACGGGCAGTGGGTCCCCTGGAACTGGAGTTATAGATGGGTAAGGCACCATGTGCTGGGAATCAAACCCTGGTCCTCTGCAAGAACAACCAGTGCTCTTAACTGCTAAGCCATGGCTGCAGCCCCAGAGTTGGTATTTTTGTGTCAACAATACAAGTCCATTATGTTCAGCTATGGAATCAACAGGGGACTTTGGTAAAGAAGACGCCTGGACCCCAGGCCATTGTAACCAAACCAGAACCTCTGAGAGGAACTCAGAGAATCTCTAAAAATTCACGGGGTGACCCTGAGACAATGTAATGGTCTGAACCACAAATTCTAGACATTTCTGAAGGAGAGGATCTGCTGTCCCTGGAGGCTGAAAAGATAACTCAGCTCTACAGCTCTTTCAGGCTTCTGTTCCCAGACCCATTTCCAGCAGCTCACAACTACCCAAAACTCCAGCTCTAGGGCATCTGATGCCCTCTTCTGGCTTCCAAGGGTACTTTCACATTTGTGTGCTCACAGACACACACACACACACACACACACACACACACACACACACACACACAAGCATGTTGTACAACTGAAGCAGCATGAGCTCCTCTTCCCAGGCCACCACCTAGGTAACCCCAGCTCACGAGAACAACAGCACCTGTGAAGTCTCTAAACACCTGCCAGGCCTTCTTCAGAGACCCGGGTGTCTTTTCTCATCTCTCAACCACTGTGCAATCCTGACTGCCGTTCTCATTTCACAGATGGGCTCTTGAAGCCTGCAGGAGACAGAATAATGACTCTTCCTCACAGGTGCCCATCTCCTAATCTTCAGAATCTGGTGGTTTTGAAATTGATAGAGCCCCTCTATAAAGCATGTTGTATAAAAAGTCTTCAGTCCAGTAACTCCACATCAGCAAATCTATCTCAAGGGGGAAAAAAAACTATACACACAAATACAAAACTCCTTACGGGCAAAAGTGTTTACCACAGTTATTTGTGTCAGAAAATCAAAATAAATTTCCAAAATTAGGCAAGGGCTTGGGTAAAATTGGTTACATCTTGTCAACAGAACATTATGTAACTGATAAAAATGTATGCTCACACTTTGTACTAACATAGAATATAAATTATGGTCTATATCTGATGAATAAACAGGATTTCAGATCGTGTAACTATGTGAAAATTGTTTTTAAGGAAATAGAAGGGCTGGAGAGTTTGCTCAGCAGTTAAGAGCATGTACTGCTCTTGCAGAGGACCACATCAGGTGACCTACAACTACCGGTCACTCCAGCTTCAGGATATGCAATGCCCTCTTCTGGCTGCCACAGCACTTGCACATATGTGCACATATCCACATACAAGCACATCATTAAAAATAAAACTCATGTGTACATACCTCCACACACATAGTTTAAAATAAAATAAATCTTTTTTTAAAAAGAAAGAAAAGAAAACAGAAGGAAATAAATATCTTTCAGAAGGGAATCCATGAGTTACACTTTTCTGTGTGTGTTTGTGTGCGTGTGTGTGTGTGTGATATATATATATATATATATATATATATATATATAGAGAGAGAGAGAGAGAGAGAGAGAGAGAGAACGTGTATGTGTGTACATGCTTGCGTGCATGCATATGTATGTGTGGTATACATACCACACGTGGAAGGAATACAGGTCACTAATGCATGTGCACATGAAAGTACACAGAGATCAGGTGACATCCTCAATAGCTTTCCACCTTATATTTTCAGGCAGAGTCTCTCACTTGAACCCAGAACTCACCAATTCACCGAGTCTAGCTACCCAGCTTACCCTGGGATTCCCTACCTGCACTTCCAGAGTACTGGAATTACAGGCAGACGGCCATGTCTGCTGGGCATTTACATAGGTTTTACAGGCAAATGCTGAAACATTTAACCCTCTCACCAGCCCATACTCTTCTTCAGTCTACTTATTTGTTGTATTTTATTGAGTTGAGTTGATTTAAGTTAAAATTAACTGATTTTATTAAATCAGCACAATGGTAGACTCCCCTCAAGATGTCTATATTCTACTACCCAGAACCTAAGAACTTTGACTAGCAAATGACACTTTGTAGATGAGATTGATTGCCAAATAACCACAGGGTCCTTATCAGGGTTGTCTTGATTGAAACAGAGATTAGAATGGTGTGTCCAGGGCTCTAGTCTATGTGGACTGCCTCAAAAAGTTGGAAAAGGCAAAGATTATATTCTCTCCGGAGCCTCCTGAATGAACACAACCGTTGACTTCACCCTCATAAAACACATTTCAAACTTTTGGACCAGAGCTGTCTGTACGATAGTAAACGTGTGTTGTTTTAAGGTGTGGCATTTCTGTCAATTTGCTGTGATATAAGAAACTAATACAAGACGCAAGAGGTAAAACTCAAAGCAACTGCTGTTGCTAAGACGGAACCATTGCCCTCCACCCCCACTACCAGTGGGAGCTCAGAGCTTCACTGGGAGAAAGGCCAGCTCCTGCCCCAGAGTGTCCATCCTCCTCTTCCTCTTCATCCCAGGAATACTGCAGGGTTGCAGGGGTGGGGGGAGCAGAGGAACCCACTTGAACAAAAGAGCTTATTTCTGTAGCTGTTCCAGGGAATTGTTCAGAAATTCTGAAACAAGCAGAAGCTGACAACAAGCGACCGAGCACAGCATGAGTTCTGCCATTTTTTAAACTGCCTACAATAGAAAGGGCTAAAAGCTTTGTTTTTTTAAGAGAAGCATTAGTCATGGGTGTGCAGTGTTTTAGAGCTTTAGACTGGAGATGTGGGATGCTACAGAGCCTTCTTTATGTACTGTGTGTGCCACCGTGGACTGGGGGACTTAATACATTGATCCCCAAAAGGCTGTTCCAGGTGGGGACTTGCTGTAGATTAAAAAGTAGTGACTATACACACAACAGCAGAGCCCCTCACTGGGCAGGGTCTGGCTCCAGATCCCAGCACTGTCACTCACTTGAGTGTGACCTGACTTGACTCAGTTTCCTCCAGGCTGCTCTGAGCCTGGGTCAGGGATCTCACTGCCAGCAACTGTAATGACTCTAGCTAAGTAAAGCATAGAACTTGTTGTCACTGGGGGACCAGGGAGAAGTTAGAATACCAAGCTGGGGACCCAGGAGAACCCAAGGTAACCAAGCACAGGAATCATGGTGACATACGGATTTCCTGATAAACCAAATCATCAGGAGCCTGCTGCTGCCTCTTATAGCCACCCACCATTGCAACTCAGCCCTGAAACACGTGATCCAGTGTTCTGAAAACAACCCCTGGCTAAGCCAGGGTCACAGAGCACCAAGGTGAGAAGACTTGGATTCTGGCTTGGGACTTTTAAAACAGAAGGAAGAGGAGCTGGGGTGCAGTTCATTTGAAAGAGGAGTTGATAGAATGCAGGAAGCCCTTGGCCCAATGCCCTGCACTACACAAACTGGTGTGATAGCACATGCCTGTAATCCCAGCACTCCAGAGCTTGAGGCAAGAGGATCAGAACATCAAGGTCACCCTTACTACATAGGACATTGGAGGCCAGCCTGGGCTACATGAGGCCTTATCTCAGTCATTATAATTCTCAACACTGAGGAAACAATGACAGATCATGTGAGGACCGGGATTCCTTCAAAACCCAAGTTCTCCTGACCATCAGCATTGTCAGAGAACTTTCTAGAAATGTTCATTCTCCAGTCCCACTCCAGGCCTGCCAAGATTAGAACAGCTATCAACAGACCCACCAGGTGGTTCCGTGCACAGCATTGTGGGAACATCTCCCCACAGAAAATCCAAACACTACTAGAAAAATTGGATGTCCCCTATCCAGCTAAGCACTACAGCTTGGAACCAGACTGGCAAGAAAATTCAGGTGATACACAAGGGAGAAGAGACCTAGTCAATGTTTCTTCTTATGAATTGTGTGGGCTCTGTCTACAAACAAACCCACCATGTCTCCTTCCCATAGCATCACCGACTTTACTCTTTCCTCAGCTCCCACCCCAACCTCCTTTCAGACCTCCCTCCAGAGAGCCAGCCCCACCTCCTAAGGAAGCTGCCCTCCTGCTGGTCCCCTCCTTCTGAGAGCCCTAACTAACCTCCCTTTCATAGTGAACCTTCAGTGTCAGAACTGTCTCTTGGGACTCTTAGAAACAAACAAGCAGCCACCCTGCTCTGGCCTGTGTCTGTCCCTTTTTCTTTCTCTGGCTCTAGGACCCCAGCAGCCAGAAGCCAGTTCTATGAGTTAGGGCTGCCTCTGCTCTGTCAAGCCTTCCATGGAGACTGGAGCGAATCAGCTGTCTGCAAGATTTAGACTGAGTTGGAGGGACACCATGTGGCCACAAGTAGTATGACATTAAACCCGGGATTTTTTTTTTTTTTTTTTTTTTTAGTAGTAGTGTGAACACTATGAAACAAAGACATTAGGGATATTTTGAGAGGAAGAAAAGCTAACGTTGACACTTAACTATCTGACTCCACCATTTTTATTTCTAATCCTTTCCTTTGATGTTTTCTGATGATCGAAACCACACACACACACACACACACACACACACACACACACACTCCTTGGAGTGTGCCTACCTTTCCAGTGGCGTCTGACCCTCAGCATTTTCCAGCCTCTGTCAAGCTGTTTGCCATCACGCTCTCCAGAGCTAGTCAGTGCTTGATAAGTTCTAGTGTTCTGAAGTGAAAAGAGGGGAGGTGAATCACTGGGGAGGCATGGTGACTCAATGCCGTTGCCAAGTGGCACAGGTAGGGTAGGCCATGGCAGAGCTATTTGTGGACTGTGGGGTCTTGGACCTGTGTCCTAATTTCCCAGCATCCCACTCTCCTTTTCTGTCTAGTGGAGGGCAGGGGTGGAACTACTGTCAAGGTTGCTAAGAACTGAAAGAGACATGTTTGAGGAGCCATGCCTAGCTCAGTGGCTGACCACAGCCTAACACAGGCGCCCCTTCAGGACCACCTCATCTGGACAGGAAGGGATCCCTGGAACCATGCAAGCCTGAGAGCTGGCTGGAGGCTGAAAAACTCAAATAAGGCAGGTCAAAAAGGTAGGTCTAGAAGCTCACAACACAAGCAGGATTTCAAGCAAGAGGTGTGTGACAGTCAGTTGACTTCCTGTTGCTGCCATGCTCCCTGCCATGATGATAATGGACTGAACCTCTTTGTCTCTGCTGTCCAGAATCGTGAGCTATGTGTCCCTGTCATTCCCCCACAGCTGCTGGAGAGACTAGCTACCTCACTGCCTCCTCAAATCCAAGGCACTGAGATATTTGAGAAAAGCTAAGGATCCTCTCCAAGATCTATCATGTATACACACATACACACATCACACATACACACATATGCATGCATACACACACATATACATATATATTGTCACATACTGTGGTGATTTGAAAGAAAATGGCCCCCAAAGGCCCCCACTATTAGGAGGTGTGGCCTTGTTGGAGGAAATGTGTCACTGTGGGGTGCGGGCTTTGAGGTCTCTTTTGCTCAAGCTTCCCTCAGTGTGTGACAGTCAGTTGACTTCCTGCTGCCTGCCTATGAAGATGTAAGGACTCTCAGCTCCTGCACCAGGTCTGCCTGCATGCTGCCATGCTCCCTGCCATGCTGATAATGGACTGAACCTCTGAAACTGTAAGGGAGCCACCCCAAATAAATAGTTTCCTTATGAGAGTTGCCATGATCATGGTGTCTTCTCACAGCAATAGGAACCTAAGACACATACACACATTCACACACGTATATATGTACATATCTACACACACACACACACACACACACACA
>CABHPR010071457.1:0-10206 GCA_902168415.1 Peromyscus melanophrys | reverse complement strand
GTGTGTGTGTGTGTGTGTGTGTGTGTGTGTGTGTGTGTGTGTCTGTGTCTGTGTCTGTGTGTCTGTGTGTCTCTGTGTGTGTATCTCTGTCTATGTATTTCTGTCTCTCTGTCTCTGTCTCTCTGTCTCTCTCTGTGTCTGTCTCTGTGTGTGGGTTGAATAGTCACAGGGTGAGAGAAGAACACAATTGTACCTTCAATATGCAACATTCTTTTTATTACACTTATTCATTTGTTGGGGTATGTAGGGTGACACATGTGGATAACAGAGGACAAATTGAGGGGAGTTGGTCATCTCCCTCAACCAATGTGAATACTGGGGATTGAGGTTGCCAGGCTTAGTGGCAAATGTCTTTACCGACTGAGCCATCTTGCTATCCCTAAATACATTCTTTTTTATTACATGTTTTCATTTTGTTTTATGTGTGTTTTTGCCTGTGTGTATATATGTGTACCATGTAGGTGCTTAGTATCCATGGAGGTCAGAAGAGGGCATGAGATTCACTGGAACTAGAGTTACAGATGGTTGTAAAACACCATGTGCTGGCAATCAAACTTCAATCCTCTGCAAGAGCAAGTACTCTTAACTGCTGTGCTATTTCTCCAGACCCCCAGATACATTCTTAAGAAATAATTTTTGAGAGCGAAGGAAAGCATAAATTATTTTATTTAATAACATTATCATCTGCATGTTACCAAAATAAATATATCATATCTATGACATCTACTGTTTCATATTTTTTCATCTAAACATCAATTATTTAAAAAGAAAAATATAAAATTATGAGAACACTCTAGGTTTCATTACTTGTGCTTTATTTTGAGTAGAAGAAATAATAAGAATATATTTATACATCATAAAAAACAACAGTTACCACCTTCAGCAAATAATCATTAATGTCTGGACCGGGGGGTACAGCAATTTCTTACTTGAGAGAAAGCAATTGAATGGCTTTAAAGTAAGTCACATTTGAAATAAGGAATCAGATATTAGATTGAAAGTTTAAAAGCATATTTTATATAATAAAAGTGTGTATGCAAATGTTTCATGGACAATCCTGCTAGAATCCTGTTAATTGCACTACCTTTTAGTTTATTTCATTTGAACCATAAAATTAAATGCTTAACAACAAACTGCTTAAAAGTTAATTTTTGAAACTATTTAATCAATCTTCCGAGTTAAATTTCCAGATGTTTACAGGACTGAAATGCAAACCCCTGGAGAGAGCTTACATTAAATAAAATAGCTACAGAATTATGTTGCTGGTGGTATGTGTAATGATATGTTTCTTTGATTTCCAAGGGAGTAGGGAAGTGGGTGAGTAAGAGAGGTGTTAGTAACTGAGAAAAAATATCTCTGTTTTTTGTATAAGAAGTTAAGTCTGGATTTGTTGCTTTTGTGCGCATGTGAGAACATAAGAGAAAGTGTCATGCTGCTGTGAGAGCAAGGAGGAATTGGAAATTGAATTTTCTTCTGTAGATCTTTACTCTGCAGTGACCACGGCAATAAGTTCCATGATGAGAGCAGTCATATTATGAGTCAGCCCAGGAAAATCATCACAACTCCGTGATACTCAGACCTCAATTCCAGATATCATAGTAAAAAAAAAAGTGTTATTCCCTAAAATGAAAATACCCATTGGAAAATTCATTTCTTTTGAATTCTGTATTATATATGTTAACTCATAATGACAAAATGGCTAAGAGCAATTTCAAGTGTCACTGAGTTGCACAACACTGATCTGAACAACATGTATTTTTAGTATAACTATCTCAACACCAAAGGGCATTTAAATGGGTGCATATGCAATAATGTAATTTTACCAGTATTGTTTCATTATATATGTAATAAAATTTTCAGTGTTTAATAACAGTGGAGTCAAAAAATGTTTTAAAGTAAAAGAAAAATGAAATTTATTTTTTCTTTTTAAAATTTTAATTAAAACAGAATTACATCATTCTCCCCTTTCCTTCCACCCTAAAACCCACTCTATGTATCCCCCCTTACTCCCTCTCAAATCCATGACTACTTTTTTAATTGTTACTGTTACATACAAATTATAACTAAATAAAATTATGACTAAACTTACAAACTTAAGACTAACTAAATAAGTCCTGCTGTCTGATTAGTTTTGCTTGGATGTATTTAATTTCAAGGCGGACCACTTAGTATTGGAAAGCTTATTACAGGTTCATCTCTGAGGAAGACTAATTCTCCCTTTCTCAGCAGTCACTGATAGTATATTATGTTTTGTTTCTAGATGAATGTTTACTGATTTTAATACACATAAACAAGTGTGTTTTAGTGATTTAAATTACCAAATTAAAATAGAGAGGTCATATCTACAACTATAAACTTTTAAATGACCTGAAATTTTCTCTAGTTCCAATACTTATTTGAAATGCCTGATCCTTTTTGGTAGTGACAAAGGACAATTTGGATAGTAGTCAGATAACTTGAGTTCCAAAGCCTGGGGTATAATACTTATAAGCTGGTTGGCCTAAAGTAAATCACCCAACATGTCTGACACTCCTGTTTTTCCTATGTAAAGTATAAATGAAATATCCACTCACATAGCAAAAGCAAGACCAAAAGAAATCCATAAAAAGAAAATGAAATTCTTAGAATTTCAGTCATAGATTGCTTTATTACTAAATTTTTTCATTCATTTCACATACCAACCATGGATTTCCCTCCCTCCTCTCTTCCCGTTCCCTCCCCCCACCTCCTATTTATCCCCTAACCCATCCACTCCTCCTCTGTTCAGAAATGGATAGGCCTCCATGGGCGTCAACAAAGCATGGCATATCAAGTTGAGGCAGGACCAAGCTCCTCTCCCTGCATCAAGGCTGGATGAGGCATCCAAACATAGAGAATATGTTTCAAAAAGCCAGCTCATGAGGCAGGGACAGATCCTGATCCCATTGCTGGGGGCCCCACAAACAGACCAAACTACGCAACTGTCACCCACATGCAGAGGGCTTAGGTCGGTCCCATGCAGCTGTCTGTCTAGAGTCCTTGAGCTCCCATGATCTAGGGTCAGCTGTTGCTGCAGGTTTCCCCATCATGATCTTGACCCCCCTTGCTCATATAATCCTTGTTCCCTCTCTTCCACAGGACTCCTGGAACTTGGCCCAGTACTTAGCTGTGGATTTCTGCATCTGCTTCCCTCAGTTACTGGATGAAAGCTCTCTGATGACAATTAGGGTAGTCACCAGTCTGATTACAGGAGGCCAGTTCAGGCATCCTCTCCACTATTGCTACAAGTATTAGCTAGGGTCATCCTTGTGGATTCCTGGGAGTTTCCCTGGCATACCAGCTTTCTCCCTAACCCCAAAATGGTCCTCTCTATCAAGATATCTCTGTCATTACTCACCCCTCCGTCCTGCCCTTATTCGACCAACTCGAATCCTCATTTTCCATTCCCCCATCACCTCCCCTCCACCCCGACCACTTCCCCCACCCCCACTTTACCCAGGAGATCTCATCTATTTCCCCTTCCCAGAGAAATCTATTCATTCCTCTTAGGGTCCTCCTTGTTACCTAGCCTCCCTGGAGCTGTGGGTTGTAGTCTGGTTATCCTTTGCTTTACACCTAATATCCACTTATGAGTGAGTACATACCATGTTTGTCTTTCTGTGTCTGGGTTACCTCACTCAGGATGATTTTTTTTCTAGTTCTAACAACTTTCCTGCAAGTTTCATGATGTCACTGGTTTTTTTTTTGTTTTTTTTTTTTTTTTGTTTTTTTTTTTTTTTTCTGCTAAGTAATATCCCATTGTGTGTATGTACCACATTTTCTTTATTCATTCTTTGGTTGAGGGACATCTAGGTTGTTTCCAGATTCTGGCTATTGCAAACAATGCTACTATGAACATAGTTGAGCAAGTGTCTTTGTGGTATGATTGAGCATCCTTTGGATATATGCCCAAGAGTGGTATAGCTGAGTATTGAGGTAGATTGATTCCCAATTTTCCGAGAAGTCACCATACTGATTTCCAAAGTGGCTATACAGGTTTGCACTCCCATCAACTGTGGAGGAGTGTTCCCCCTTGCTCCACATCCTCTCCAACATAAGCTGTCATCAGTGTTTTTGATCTTAGCCATTTTGACAGGTGTAAGATGGCATCTCAGAGTCTTTTTGATTTGCATTTCCCTGATTACTAAGGATGTTGAGCAATTCCTTAAATGTTTTTTGGCCATTTGAGATTCTTCTGTGGAGAATTCTCTGTTTCTATCTGTAGCACATTTTTAAATTAGATTGTTTGGTATTTGGATGTCTACTTTCTTGAGTTCTTTATATATTTTTAGTTCTTTATATATAGGCCTCTGTCAGACATGAGGTTGGTGAAGATCTTTTCACATTCTGTAGACTGCCATTTTGTCTTATTGACCATGTCTTTTGACTTACAGAAGCTTTTCAGTTTCTGGAGGTCCCATTTATTAATTGTCAGTCTCAGTGTCTATGCTACTGGTTTTATATTCAGAAAGTTTTCTCTTGTGCAATGTATTCAAGGCTATTTCCCACTTTCTCTTCTATCAGGTTCAGTATAACTAGATTTATGTTGAAGTATTTGATCCACTTGGCCTTGAATTTTGTGCAGGGTGACAGATATGGATCTATTTGCATTCTTCTACATGCAAACATCCAGTTATGCCAGCATCATTTGTTGAAGTTTTTTTTACATTATACAATTTTGGGTTCTTTGTCAAAAATAAGGTGTTCATAGATGTGTGGATTTATGTCATGGTGTTTGATTTAATTCCATTGATTCACCTGTGTGTTTTCATGCCAGTACCATGCTATTTTTATTACTATAGCTCTGTAGTAGAGCTTGAAATCAGGGATGATGATGCCTCTGGAAGTTCTTTTATTGTACAGAATTGTTTTAGCTATCCTCGGTTTTTTGTTTTTCCATATGATGCTGGTTATTATTCTTTCAAGGTCTGTGAAGAATTGTGTTGGAATTTTGATGTAGATTGCATGGAATCTGTAGATTACTTTTGGTAAGATTGCCATATTTAGTATGTTAATCCTTCAGATTCATGAACATGGGAGATATTTGCATTTTCTGATGTCTTCTTGAGTTCCTTTCTATAAAGACTTAAAGTTCTTGTTAAACAGGTCTCTCACTTGCTTGGTTAGAGTTGCCCCAAGATATTTTATATTATTTGTGGCTATTGTGAAGGGTGTTGTTTCTCTGATTGCTTTCTCAACTCATTCATCATTTGTATATAGGAGGGCTATTGATTTTTTTTAGTTAATCTTGTATCCAGCCACATTACTGAAAGTGTTTTTCAGCTGTAGGAGTTCCCTGGTAGAATTTTGGAGATCATTTATGTATACTATCATATCATCTGCAAATAGTGAAAGTTTGAATTCTTTCTTTCGTATTTTTATCCACTTGATCTCCTTTTGTAGTCTTATTGGTCTAATGAGAACTTCAAATGCTATATTGAATACATATGGAGAGAGTGGACAGCCTTGTCTTGTTCTTGATTTTAGTGGAATTGCTTTGAGTTTCTCTCCATTTAATTTTATGTTGGCTGTTGGCTTGCTGTATATTGCTTTTATTATGTTTAGGTATGTTCCTTGTATCCCTGATCTCTCCAGAACCTTTATCATGAAGGGGCCTTGAATTTTGTCAAAGGCTTTATCGGAATCTAATGAGATAGATGATCATGTGCTTTTTTCTCTCAGTTTATTTATATGGTGGATTACATTGACAGATTTTCATATGTTGTACCATCCCTGCATCTCTGGGATGAAGCCTACTTGATCATGGTGGATGATTTTTTCATGTGTTCTTAAATTCAGTTCACCAGTATTTTATTGAGTATTTTTGCATCAATGTTCATGAGGGGAATTGGTCTGTAATTCTCTTTCTTTGTTGCATCTCTGTGTGGTTTGTGTATCAGGGTAACTGTGGCCTCATAAAAAGAATGTGGCAATGTTTCTTCCGTTTCAGTTGTGTGGAACAATATAATTCTGCTCTAAAACCATTTGGCCCTGAGCTTTTTTTGTGGGGGGGGAGGGGATTTTTTTTGTTTGTTTTTTTTTTCAAGACAGGGTTTCCCTGTGTTATAGCTCTGGCTGTCCTGGAACTCACTTTGTAGACCAGGCTGGACTTGAACTCACAGAGATCCACCTGTCTCTGCCTCCCAAGAGCTGGGATTAAAGGCTTGTGCCACCACTGCCCAGCTTGGTTGGGAAATTTTTAATGACTGCTTTATTTCCTTAGGGGTTATAAGTCTATTTAAATTGTTTATTTGGTCTTGATTTCATTTTCATCTGTGGTACCTATCAATGAAATTGTCCATTTCTTTTAGATTTTTCCAATTTTTTGGAGAACAGATTTTTGAAGTATGACCATGATTCTCTGGATTTCCTTAGTGTCTGTTGTTATGTCCCACTTTTCATTTCTGACTTTGTTTATTTGGATATTCTTTCTGCCTTTTAGTTAATTTATATAATGGTTTGTCTATCTTGTTGATTTTTCACAAAGAACCAACTCCTTATTTCACTAATTTCTTTGTATTGTTCTCTTTGTTTCTATTTTATTGATTTCAGCCCATAGTTTGATTATTTCTTGCCATCTACTCCTCCTTGGTGAGTTTGCTTCTTTTTTTTCTAGAGCTTTCAGGTGTGCTGTTAAGTTGCTAGTGTGAGATTTCTCCAAATTCTTTATGAAGGCACTTAGTGCTGTGAACTTTCCTCTTAGCACTGCTTTCAGAGTGTCCCATAAGTTTGGGTATGTTGTACATTCATTTTCATTGAATTCTAGGATGTTTTTAATTTCTTTCTTATTTCTTCCTTGACCCAGTGGTGAGTCAGTTGAGAATTGTTCAATTTCCATTAGATTGTAGGCTTTCTGTAGTTTGTATTGTTGAACTCTGAATTTAACCCATGGTGATCTAATAAGATACAGGGGGTTATTACAATTTTTTTTGTATCTGTTGACATTTGCTTTATGACCAAGTATGTGGTCAGTTTTAGAGAAGGTTCCATGAGGTGCTGAGAAGAATGTATATTCTTTTGTGTTAGGGTGTATGTCCTGTAGATATCTATTAAGTCCATTTGAGTCATAACTTCTGTTAGGTCCCTTATTTCTCTGTTAAGTTTCAGTCTGGCAGATCTATCCAGTAGTGCGAATGGGGTGTTGAAATCTCCCAATACTAGTGTGTGGAGTTTGATGTGCAATTTAAGCTTTAGTAATTTTTTTTTTGTTTTACAAATGTGGATGCCCTTGTATTTAGGACATAGATGTTCAGAATTGAGACTTCATCTTGATTGATTTTTCCTTTGATGAATATGAAATGTTCTTCTCCATCTCTTTTGATTAATTTTAGTTTGAAGTCTATTTTGTTAGATATTAGGATAGCTACACCAGCTTGCTTCTTAGGTTCATTTGATTGGAAGATCTTTTCTCAGCCCTTTACTCTGAGGTAATGTCTGTCTTTGGAGTTGTGGTGTTTCTTTTATGCAACAGAAGGATGGATCTTGTTTTCATATCCATTCAGTTAGCCTGGGTCTTTTTATTGGCAAATGAGTCCATTGATATTAAGAGATCTTAATGACAAATGATTGTTAATTCCTGTTATTTTTGGTGGTGGTGGTGGTGGTGGTGGTGGTGGTGGTGGTGGTGGTGGTGGTGATAGTGTATGTGTTTCTCTGGGTTTTTTGGTGTGTGCTGGGGATGTCTTTCTGTATGCTGTGAATGTGTTGCTCTGATTGGTTGATAAATAAAATGCTGATTGGCCAGTAGTCAGGCAGGAAGTATAGTATAGGTGGGATAAGCAGAGAAGAGAATGCTGGGAAGTGAAAAGGCTGAGTCAGGAGTCGCCAGCCAGAGACAGAGGAAGTATGATGTGAAAGTATCAGTAAGCCACAAGCCACATGGCAACTTATAGATTAATAGAAATGGGTTAATTTAAGAAATAAGAACTAGATAGCAAGAAGCTTGCCACAGCCATACAGTTTATAAGTAATATAAGACTCTGTGTGTTTAGTTGGGTCTGAGTGGCTGTGGGCCTTGGTGGGACTGGAGAAATCTCCAGCTACAGGTGTGAAATTATTTATTGCCTGTGTTTTTGTGGGTGCATCTAACTTCCTTGGGTTGGAGTTTTTCTTCTAGTGCTTTCTGTAGTGCTGGATTTATGAATAGGTATTGTTTAAATCTGGTTTGTCATGAAATATCTGGTTTTCTCCATCTTTGGTGACTGAAAGTTTTGCTGGCTATAGTAGTCTTGGCTGGCATCCAAGGTCCCTTAGTGTCTGTAAAACATCAGTCCAGGACCTTCTGGCTTTTAGAATCTCCATTGAGAAGTAAGGGGTAATTCTGATAGGACTGTCTTTATACGTTACTTGGCCTTTTTCCTTTGCAGCTCTTAATAGTCTTTCTTTATTCTGTATGTTTAATATTTTGATTATTATGTGGTAAGGGAACGTTTTTTGTAGTCCAGCCTATTTGGCAATCTGTACCCTTCTTGTACCTTTATAGGCATGTCCTAATTTAGGTTTGGAAAGTTATCTTCTATGCTTTTATTGAATATGTTTTCTGTACCTTTAAGCTGGGCTGCTGCTTCTTCTTCTTCTTCTTCTTCTTCTTCTTCTTCTTCTTCTTCTTCTTCTTCTTCTTCTTCTTCTTCTTCTTCTGCTTCTTCTGCTTCTCCTCCTCCTCCTTCTCCTCCTCCTCCCTCTTCTTCTCCTTCTCCTCCTCCTCCTCCCCTCCTCCTCCTCCTCCTCCTCCTCCTCCTCCTCCTCCTCCTTCTCTTTCTTCTTCTATCCCTATTATTCTTAGGTTTGGTCTTTTCATGGTGTCCCAGATTTCCTGGATGTTTTGTGTTAGGAAATTATTGGATTTAACATGTTTTTTTACTGATGAATCTATTTCTTCTATCTAATCTTCAGTACCTGAGATTCTCTCTTCCATCTCTTGTAATCTGTTGGTGATGCTTGTGTCTGCAGTTCCTGTTCGCTTCTGCAGATTTTCTATTTCCAGAATTCCCTCAGTTTGTGTTTTCTTTATTGTTTCTATTTCAATGTTCAAGTCTTGAACTGTTCCCTTCACCTGTTTGTTTTTTCCTTGGCTTTCTTAGCTTTCTTTAAGGGATTTATTTATTTCTTCCAAGTTTTTGTTTGTCTTTTCCTTGATTTCTTTAAGGGACTTTTAAATTTCCTCTTTAAGGTCCTCTATCATCTTCATAAAGTTATTTTTAAGATCGTTTTCTTGTGTTTCAGTTGCATTGGCATGTTCAGGTCTTGCTGTTGTAGGATCACTGGGTTCTGGTGGTGTCATCTTACTTTTTCAATTGTTGAATGTATTCTGACACTGGCATTTACAGATCTGTTCTTACAACTGCTGTGGGTTGTGCCTGTGCTTGTTCTTCCAACTTGTATGGTTTGCGCCTGTGCCTATGTTGTCTGCTGGGGTTTCAGTGGAGGGCTGACCATGGTAAGGATGTTCAGGTGTGTGGGATTAGGTGATGGAATGGGTCTTGGAGGGACAGAGTCCAGTGTGTGGTGGGGGTGGTGGTTCAGTCTGGAGGATGGTCTCTCATCTGCTTGCCTGCTGGTGGGGACTGCCAGTCATAGATTTTTTTAAGATGTTATTTAAACTACATATTAAGAAAGTATGGATGAATTATTTGAGAAATAGTATTATGGTAACTATTAAAAATATTTTAATTTCTAGGTTATGCACACACTTAAAAAATAAATGTGAGAGCTAAATATAAAAATTGAAAGTATAAAATATCAAAGGAAAATGAGAATAATTATTTGTTCTATAGGAATAAAGATATTTTTAACTGTTTAAACTGAAAAACATCTGGGAAACAGTAGATTTGACAATATAACCAAAAATCATTAGTAGACTGGAAATGACTTGCAACATATATTCTAGATAAAGAATTGTCTTTTAGCTGAATATGGTAGTGTACACCTTTAATCTCAGCACTTGAAGTTGGAGGCAATAAGATTATATATTGAGTTGGTGGCCTATATGGACTCTATGAGATGCTGTCTTTAGGAAAAAAAATTAATTTATGATTTTGTAATACACCTTTTAGCCAATTAGATTAAAAAGTACTTTATTTTTTGAAGTGAACTAAGGTCATGAATAAGCAATTCACAAATGAAGAAAAAAATTATTATAGTAACCTCAGAAATGCAAGTTAAAATGAGATGTCATTTTTTCTTGAAGGT
>CABHPR010071455.1:0-19779 GCA_902168415.1 Peromyscus melanophrys | reverse complement strand
CTCAGAACTGGAACTAAAATTGTTTCTGCATTCCACACCAAGTCCTTTCTGTACTACACCACTGTTTCTCACATCACAGGAAAAGCCTGAAAATCATACTTGACACAAACTCAATGAATTTGAAGCATATGTAATTTTAGCACATGTATAATGAATTGACCAATTCCCCAAAGATCTGTTAAAAATTATGGCTAATAATGCCTTCCTTACCTCACTGAGGCAGAGGAGAGGAAAGAGGGAACAAAGAAACATAAAAAGAATGAGTTTAACGTTTTGTAGAGGTTGCGTGAGGTCAAAGGACAATACAACCAGTGAGCGAAAGGCACCAAAGGTGTCCTGTTAAAGCCAGAGGCATCCATGCAGAAAGCAGCCTGGTACACCGTGTTCTCCGAGGGCACACCTGTGAAGTTAACACTGGGTAGGAAATAAAGAGGGTACTGGCTATGGACAGCCTGTTGCTCCAGTAGGTAATTATACTAAGGGAAATAAAAGCCCAGTTTCTCCTTGTTGAAAAAGAAAGCACATACATGGAAGAAGAAAACTAGAAAACCTTTTCTGGTAGGCTAGTAATAGCGGTATCATTCTCTATTTGTAGAAATATAAGTATGTTCATACTCTGTCCCTTGAGAGGATCTGTGAACAATGAATTCATAAAACAAGGAGTCCAGAGTTTGTCTTCTAAATACAATTCTCTATTTTTCTTAGCAAAATAGTTGACTCCAAGAATGAAGGAGAAAAAAATTGCAAGATGAACTTGGAGCCTTAGTTGTGTGTCAGTTAAAAGAATTTAAGAAAACCTGCCGGGCATGGTGGCACACGCCCAGCATTCGGAAGGCAGAGGCAGGTGGATCTCTGTGAGTTTGAGGCCAGCCTGGTCTATGGAGCGAGTTTCCAGGATAGCCAGCCAGGGCTACATAGAGAAACCCTGTCTCGAAAAAAAAAAAAAAAAAAAAAAAAAAAAGCGAAAACTAATAAAGCAAGTCAAAAGGCTATAGGCCAACTTGCATTTCTTAGACTGAATTGAGACTAAATGAGCTTCATGATTATTGTGTGTGAGAGAGATTGCACACATTCTGTGGGACAGCGCACACGGACTTGTGGAAGACAACTTACAGAGTCAGTTCTCTTCTTCCACCGTTCCGTCTGGAGGTAGGGCAGACTCAGGTCCTCAGGCTGACATGTCAAGCACTTCCACCTGCTGAACCATCTCACCGGCCCAGAGCTTCATTTTGTTGTTGTTGTTGTTAATGATCGCATATTATAGCCCAACATACAGCATAGGAAATCACACAGGTATAAAATATATAAATTGAAAGTTCCACAAGGATTGTAACATACATAATTTCAAGTAAATCCCCACAAAACTCTTAGTAATTATAAAGGAAGGGCTAGGAGAGTAGCTTAAAGGTAGAGCACTTGACTAGCCTGTCTAAGACCTTAGGTTACACCACCAGAACCACAACAACCAGCGTGTAGCAAAGAAAACTAGGTAACTTTATGATGCTGAGAAGCCCAGTAGACGGCACCTGAGACACCATCTTAGTCATCTGATCAAGTGCCACCAGTAGTGTGACAAGTGGACCTTCCATTCCACTTAATAGAATTCATTAAGAAGAGCTTTATTTATATTCAAATATATGAGCCTATGAGGACCATTCTCATCCAAAGCACACATGTTTTTCCCATCTCTCTGGCCCCATGGCTCAGTGTGTAAGAGTTCTTGCTGCCAAGCCTAACGAACGATGCTCCACCCCAGAATTCACACTGTGTAAGGAGAGAATGGCTCTGTCCTCACACCTCCACCACACCTGTGCCCACACACATATACATAAGATCAGTAAACAAATAAATATAAATTTTTTTAAAAAGAGCTTTATTTAGTAAAGCCCTGTATTCATGTTTGGTCTACCTGATTGAGTCTGCAGTTTGGAAAGGAAGAGGGTTTTACAGGGCACGTGAAAACAATCAGGCATAAGTACACTATAAGGATAAAAATCTTTAAAAGGGGGTGGGGTAAAGAAGCTGTGCACACAAATGTTCAATGCTGAGGGAAAGGAGATGCAGGGTAAAACTCTGGATAATGCCAACATTTTAGTGGCAGCCTCCAGACAGCAATTACATACAGGGTTTGGATTCTGCACCCTACTATCTCTATGACAACTTATGCTCGAGTTTTAGGTTTTTTCTTCATTTTAATGAGAATGATAAGAATATCTGCCTCAGCTTAGGGTTCATTAAATGAGATAACCAACTGCTGAGGACAGCTTAGCACATAATAAGCCATATAGCTGTTAACTGTAATTATCCATAATTGTTTGGTTATTAATAGTATTAGCGAGGACTAAGGAACAGCTAGAAAATTATCCCAAATTAGAGTTTGAAAGAATTTTTAAAAATATGGACTGGTAAGATGGCTCAGTGGTAAAGGTGCTTGCCACTAAGCCTGACAACCTTGAGTTCTGCCCCAAGACCTACATGGTGGAAGGAGAGAACCCACTCCTGCAAGTTGTCCTCTGACCTGTACACACACACATCTCATGGAATGTGTATGCATACATACACACACACACACACACACACACACACAATTTTTAAAAAAGAATTAAGAAAAATACCTTGCAGAAAGACACCTGCCTCCATACAGGTGTAAGCTGACAAATTATGACGGGGCTTCCTCTGTCTAGTCTGTGGGTGCTACAGTACTGGCAGTAGATCTCTTGAGTTTTTTTTGTGCATGTGTTTATACTCATCCACAAAACCTCATTGCTCTGATAAGGCATGTTAGCTCCAACGTAGCAATTCTGTTGGTACTACTACTGGCGCCTTTCTGTCTCTGTAGCTGTGTCAGCCAGTTTCTTTGGGGAAAAAACATGCTTTGGACTTCTACTCTAAGCTATTGTCATGCATTAATTGATAGTGATTTGTTGAGGTTTTAATATTTTTTGGATTTATGTGTATGAAAGGTTTGCTTGCATGTATGTATTGTGCACTACATGTATGCCTGATGCCTATGGAGGTTAGAAGTGTCAGAAGTTAGAAGGGTGTCAGATCTCATGGAACTGGAGATGAAACTGGAGTTACAGATCGTTGTGAGCCACCATGTGGTGCTGGGAACTGATCCTGGGTCCTCTGCAAGAGCAACGAGTGTTCTTAATCACTGAGCCATCTCTCCATCCTTATGATTTGTTTGTGTATAGCACTTTCTATTACTTGGTCCTCACAATGGTTCGTTGTATTAAAGGAAACAGAAAATATCCTCACACTTGTAGTGAGAAGACTGGGAAGTTTTAATTCTATGAGATGGCGGGAAAAAGATAAAGTCTGCAAAATTGAAGGAATGCATCATGGGTGCTGGGAAGAGAAGGAAAACAGAGCCACAGTGGGAAAAGACCTTGGGTGCAAAACTAGCAGCTTTGTTAATAATGTGGTTGACTTTGCTTCTACTCCAGGAGCTAGGGAAATTCTACACTGACAGTCCACATTAAGATATTGAAGGACCAGCTGGTGGTAGCACACACCTTTAATCCTAGCTTGGGAGGTAGATACAGCCAGATCTCTATGAGTCCAAGGCCAGCATTGTCTATGAAGTGAGTTCTAAGATAGCCAGGGGTATGCAGAGAAACCCTGTCTGGAAAAAAACAAACAAACAAAAAAACCAAAACAATAAAAGATAATACTGAAGGAGTCAGTGAGATTGCTAGTGATCGAAGGCACTTGCTGCCAAGCCTAACACCCTGAGACACAGGGCAAAAGCTGCAAACTGTCACTCAGTACATTGCTTCACAGTGTAGCAGATAAAAATCAGAATTTCCAGCTATCTTTTTTATTAAGTACTTCTAAAACAGTAATAAATGTATAATCAGCCTTAATATTCAGGACTTGTTATGGTTTTAAAAAATGTATCTCCATATGCTTGATAAGTTATTTTTTGAGATAGCATCTCACTATGTAGCCATGGCTGTCCTGAAACTCAGTATGTAGACCAGGTTGGCCTCATACAGAGATCCATCTGCCTCTGACTCCCAAATGCTAGGATTAAAAGCACACACCACCACACCTAAAGAGCCTTTTAATAAAAAACACTAAAAAATGACTTTAGCCCATGAAAGTAGATTTGGTTACTAAGAGTTCACTAGACTTGGAGCCTGGAGTTATAGCTCAGTGGTAGAACACATGCATAGCCCAAGTGAGGCTCTAGGTTTGATCCTCAGCACACTCACCCCACAAAAGTAAAATAAGATTTTACAATACCATGAAGAAAAGGAAAGGAATAGAAAAAATAGTTCTTGCTTTTAAGAATATGATAGATCACAGGAGTGAAGAAGCCATGAGTAAAGAGTTAATAATGAGGTCCTCCAAACCCAAGATTTTCACTTAGAGAAAGGGACGTTCAATCAAGAACAGATATAGAATTGTGGCACAGACTTGTATGAAAGGTGTTAGGAAGATTAAAGCCTAGGATGAGCTGAGCCTTGCCAAAAATAAGTTAAGGACAACTAAAAGCACCCTTTAATCTATATTTAGAACAAAAAGGGGAACGTGTAGTCACAGATTGGGGGGGGGGCAGATGACATAATATGGATATATGACAAAGCAAAATTGCCCAACGTCTGTTTTGGTTTTGTCACCCTTATCCAGGGGTATCTTTAAGCTAGGAAATATTGTCTACATACAAAAAAAAAAAAGTGGACAAGAAACTGAGAATCAATTTGACCCATTTATTTGTAGCAAGATTGGGTGGCCTAGAAAAAGTTCTCTAATTGAATCTATACTTTTTATTTTCACGTGTGTGTGTGTGTGTGTGTGTGTGTGTGTGTGTGTGTGTGTGTGTAAATTCCTGTGTACCACAGGGGTGCAGCAGCCCATGGAGGCTAGAAGAGGGCATCAGATACCCTAAACCTGGAGTTGCAGGTGGTTGTCAGCCACCACACGGGTGCTGGGAATTGAACATGGGTCCTCTGCAAGAGCAGCAAGTGCTCTTAACTGCTGAGCCATCTCCCAACCCCAGACTGTTTGAGTAGGCTTCAAAGAGAAGCATTCAAAGTCTGAAGGTAGAGAGAGGTGAGGCTGGAGAAAGGCTAACGCAGGAGGAAGAAGGTGTGAAGGAGGGGAGAAACTTCATTGTCCAAGAGAAATAGAAAAACTAATGATAGCAACACAAAGAAAGCTGTTGACTGTGAAACCAGAGGCGAGAGCAGAGCCTGGAGAGTAGAGCAGGTATTGTATGCCGGGACATCTTCCAGTGGCTAGTACCAGAACACAGTCTCCCTCTGATATCTACATCCTTCACGTGAGTAGCAGTGTGATCCTCTGGCTCTTCTAATGTGGGAAGTAAGACTTGACTTGCCTGCAGGAACATTGTTAGTGACAGGAACAGTGAGACTTGGCTATAGGTCTGCATGACGTCACTCCATCTCTCTCATCCATATGCTGAAGAAGGCACAGTCTCGTGGAACTCAGGGGATAATAAACTCAAGAGTCTGGTGTGCTCACTGGCATCAGGGAGCTCTATGAGCAGATAGGAGAGCCTCTACAGTGGGTAGGGTGATCCTCCCTGGGTAAGAAGACAGAAGGACAAAGGAACTAAGGTTTGTGGGAAACAGATATAAGTGTAGTGCTCCAACTCCAACTGGTGATAGTTTCACAGAACATGCCTAAATCCAAACTGTATGCATTAATGTGTGAAGTTTATTTATTATATCTCAGTTATACTTCAAGAAACTTGGGCTGGTGTGGGCAAGATGGCACAGAGGCAAGTGGTCTGCTGTGCACGCTGGAGAACTCAGTGTGATCCCCGGGACTGATATTAGAAAGGAAGGAGAGAATCAACTCCACAGAGCTGTCCTCTGACCTCCACGTGTGCACTGTAGTATTTGTGCAATCATACAGATTATAACAGTAAGTAATGCAAATTCTAAAAACAGCAAAATAGGATGGCCCTGAATTCTCCACCACCCTGTCTCATCTTCCTGGGTGCTGGAGTTATAATTGTGCAGCAGCAACATGCCCAGATAAAAGAAACATTTGTTTTTGAAACAGAATCATGTAGCTAGTGTAGGCTAGCCTCAAAATTGCTATGTAGAAAGGATGGCCTTGATAATCCTCCAGCCACCTCCCAAGTGCTAAGATTATAGGCATGTGCCACCAGTCCAAGCCCTTTGGGTTTTGGTTTTGGTGTTTTGAAAGAGTAATATATGTGCTCCAACAGCTGTCTAGGAAAGCTATTTTAAAAACAAAGTAGAGGTCTGACATGGTGGTACATGATTTTAATCTCAGTTCATGGAAAACACTGGTAGGCAGATCTCTGTGAGTCTGAGGTCAACCTGGTCTACATAGCAAATCTAGGACAGCAGAAAGGCTACATAACGCAACTGTGTAAAAAAAAAAAAAACCCACCAAAATAATAATAATAATAATAATAATAATAATAATAATAATAATAATAATAATAAAAACCAAGTGGTAGTGGTGCATGCCTTTAATCCCAGCACTCAGGAGGAAGAGGCAGCCTGGTCTACAGAGCAAGTTCCAAAACAGTCAGAGCTACACAGAAACCTGGTCTCGAAAAATCAATAACTATGATGATGATGATAATTGTATTACGACAAACGATAATCTAGAGCCAGGCATAGTGGTGCATGCCATTAATCTCAGCATTTGAGAGGCAGAGATGAGCAGATCTGTGAGCGTAAGGCCAGCCTGGTCTACATATCAAGTTCCAAGCCAGCCAAAGCTACACAATGAGCCCTTGTCTCAATAAATAAATAAATAAAGTAAATAAACAAATAAACAAAGTAACTGGGCCTAGGGGCAGAAGCTTTTACTCCCATCTGCTGAAGAGGATAAGGTAAGTGGATAACAAAGTCCAGGCTGACTGCCATACAGAGTGAGTTTAAGGCCAACCTGAACAATTTAGTAAGATCCTGTTTCAAAATAAAAAGAAGGGGTTGGGGATTTAGCTCAGTTGTAGAGCACTTGCCTAGCAAGCACAAGGCCCTGGGTTCGGTCCTCAGCTCCAGAAAAAATAAAATAAATAAAATAAAATAAAAATAAAAAGAATAGACTGAGTATACAGCTCAGTGTGGTGAAGTGCTTGCCTGGCTTGCATCAGGCCCTAGATTTATTTAATCTCTAGTACTTTAGGAAAAAGAAAACAGTTAGGTACTATGCCTAAATGATCTTTTCGTTTGTTTGTTTGTTTGTTTTGCTTTGTTTTTCGAGACAGGGTTTCTCTGTGTAGCTTTGGAGCCTGTCCTAGAACTCTGTAGCCCAGGCTGGCCTTGAACTCACAGAGATCCGCCTGCCTCTGCCTCCCAGATCCTCCAAGCATGCGCCACCACCGCCCGGCTTGCCTAAATGATTGTGAATATGCCAAAATAATGATCTATTCACAGGGACTGGGACCCAGGGGCAGGAATCTGAAGTATAATTCAAGGAAGGGTGATTTATGCTGCGTTGCTTAAATACTTCCTGCTAAGATTCCTGAGCCTGGGAGAATGGAAAAGACAAACTCCAGGACTAGGGCTGAGTACAGGCACAGAGAACAACCTGTCAGATCTGACAGGAAGATGGGCTGTGTGGAAGATGAAGGTCTCTGAAACGAAAACAATGAGATTGGAAGGTCATTGAAAATGCTCTTTTAACATTAGAATGAACTGGGTATATTGGAGCATCGGGGTGGGGAGTTCATGAATAAACACTTAGAAAAACGTGCAAGTAGGAAAATAAGTCATCTTCAACTTCAGAACAATTGGAGCCATAAGAGGAAGGAAGCAACCATAGCATGCTGTGAGCTTTGTGTGCATCTCACTTAAACGCTGGCTATTTATTTAAACCAAGAAGAAATAACTATTCTTAAAAGATGGGCTGGGCAGTGGTGGCGCACGCCTTTAATCCCAGCACTTGGAAGGCAGAGGCAGCTGGATCTCTGTGAGTTTGAGGCCAGTATGGAGAGTGAGTACCAGGACAGCCAGGACTACACAGAGAAACCCTGTCTCAAAAAAAAAGAAAGAAAGAAAGAAAGAAAGAAAGGAAGGAAGGAAGGAAGGAAGGAAGGAAGGAAGGAAGGAAGGAAGGAAGGAAGGAAAGGAAGGAAGAAAGAAAGAAAGAAAGAAAGAAAGAAAGAAAGAAAGAAAGAAAGAAAGAAAGAAAGAAAGAGAAAGAAAGAAAAAAAAGAAAGAAAAAAAGAAAGGAAGAAAAAGAAGAAAAAGGAAGCAAGGAGGCTCATCCAAGAAAGCTCCTTGCCACAAAGCTGAACATCCTAAGTTTGATTCCAGAGACCCACATAGTGGGAAGAAAGAACCTACTCCCAAAAGTTGTCCTCTGACCACACAGGTACTGTGACAGGCATATGTTTTCCCCCTCTCTCCTCTTTGTTTCTCTTAGCTGAATAAAAGAAACTTCAAAAAATTTTAAGGATGGACAGAAAACAAGGGGGCTAGAATTAAAGAGTTAAGTCTTCAGTAGCAGGAAGTCATAACAGCTAATGTCCAAATTATTAAGAAACAGCTATATGTAAGTTTTTATTTAGAAATGTGGAGTCAACAGAAAAATGACTAAACAAGGTCCAAATAGCTGCCAATAGTCCCAAAGTAGTGGAGGGATCTGGACAACATTCAGTGAAGGGGGATGGGTGGGGCATAACATTACTAGCACAATCTGCTTTTGTCATTAAGAACTATTTCATACTGCTTGATATCTGTGATGATTCATTTTAACTCTAACTTGATCAGAGTAAGAAGTATATCATAGGACAGATTGGGGAGATGACTCCATGGATTAAGGGCTTGCTATTCTAGCATGAGCATCTGGGTTCAGATCCCAGCAACCCAGGTAAAATTGGGCATGGTAACACACAGCTCTAATCTTCACACACACACACACACACACACACACACATAAATAAGTTTTTTTTAAAGTAGGCCCCTAGGGAATTAATAAAACATATCTACCATTGGGTATATTGGTAAGAGGGTCTCCAGAATTGTTTAGCTGAGGAGGGGAGACTATCCCAGTCACTATCCCAGACTGACTAGAAGTGGAGAAGGAGAAAAGCCCATTAAGGACCAGCATCCCTTTTCTCTGCGCTGATCTGTCCACGGTGAGAGCCGCTTCCAGCTCCAGGCCTTCCTCAAAGTGAGGACTCAAACAGTGAGTTGAAACAAACCCTTACCCCCTCAAGTGGCTTTTTTTAAAGCAGGATGGGTCCCATCAAGAAGAGTAGCCCTTACAATGTAGGAATGATATCCTTGTGTTCTCAGAGTAGAATTGCCATTTTAAAAAAAAGCATTTAGGACTCGATGGTTTAATAAAGAAAAGAGGAATTCTCACCAAAATCATTGCGACTCTTCCTAAGGAGGCCTCAGAGGAAACCAGGAGCCGACAGGCCCCTTGCTAACTGCCACAGAACCGAGGGCGCGGGGGTGGGGGAGGGGGGGGGGGGGTGTGTTCGCGTCAGTGGTTCTGCCTGAGTAGGAGTCCCAGCACCAGGCCCTAAGTTTGCTCTTGGGCTTGTCAGAACCCGGATGGCTGAGCTCCACACTCAGTTTCCATGGGTCTACGGTAGGGCAGAGAATTGACACCGCCCAGTTCCCAGTCGTGCTTACACTGGTCTCCAACCGCAATGAGCTCTTGGTTGAAGAAGGTAGGTCTGCTCTCTAAGGAGACCCAGCAATTTGCTTAAGGGCTAGCGGGTCCTGAGGGAGGTTGGGCAGCGACTCAACTGAGCTAAGATAACTCATGCCTCCACAGCAGACAATGCGGGAGACGAAAAGCGATAGACAAGGATTGCCGACACGCTAAGGTTCCGGTCTTCCCCAACTGGCTGACCTCCTGCTGCACACTGAACCAGACAGGAAGATGCCTGTAAATACCCCTTGCTTGCTTAAATACTCACAACGGGGGTATCAGTTTAGAGAACCATGATAGACTTCTGGAAAGAAACCACCCCAGCACATACTCACAGACAGAAGCTTCTGTGAAGACACACAAAAAAGACACCCAAGGAAAATCAACCGTGTATAAAAGGACTAACATGAAAAAGAGCCGCTCTTCCTGGGAAAACTTGATTCAGGCTGGATGTGATAGCTCGGGTCGTTAATCCCAGCACTGAGTTCTAGGCCAGCCTAGTCTACACAGTGCACCAGCCAAGGCTGCATAGCAAGAGACCCTGTCTGGAAACAACAACAAAAACAAATTAAAGAACATAAAAGTGTCTTTCCTTAATTCTAATGAATAGTCTCAGAGAAACTTAAGAAACTTTAAGCAACAGGAGCAAGCTGATACGGAAGAGGCGATCCTCAGCTCCTCAGGGCTCCTCCTCAAGGGTATTGGGAACCCTGAAGTGTGACAGCCAAACACAGTGTTTGCAATCAGTGAACGAATTCACCAAAGAATGAAGAGAGCTGGGTGGTAGTGGTACACGCCTTTAATCCCAGCACTTGGGAGGCAGAGGCAGGCGGATCTTTGTGAGTTCGAGGCCAGCCTGGTCTACAGAGTGAGTTCCAGGAAAGGCGCAAAGCTACACAGAGAAACCCTGTCTCAAAAAAACCAAAAAAAAAAAAAAAAAGAATGAAGAGAACCAATGACCAAATAGGTGGTCTGGGGGTGGGGAATTGGCTCTAGAGGCCGAGTGCTTGCTTAGCACACACAACCGCCCAGGTTCAGTCCCCAGCACGGTGTACCCCAAATGTGATGAGTCATGCCTGTAATCCCAGCACTGTGGAGGCAAGGCAGGAGGATCAGACGCTCAAGGCCAACCTTGGCTGTATAGATTGGACTAAATGAGCGTCCCATCTCAAAACAAATAAGTAAAATGGTGATTTGGAAGAGAAAAACTTAAAATGTTTTCCAGAACATAATGCAAATGTGGAAGGAAATGGTAAATACAAGTTGTGACATGGGGTTGGGGTGGGGGGCTGAAGAGATGGCTCAGGAGTTAAGAGCTCTGGCTGTTCTTCCAGAGGTACCGGGTTCCATTCTTAGCACCCACATGGAAGTTCGCAACCATCGGTGACTCCAGTTGTAAGCAATCCAGTGCCCTCTTCTGTCCTCCACGGGCACCAGGCAGACATGCGTGCACAGACATACATGCAGGCAAAACACCCACACACAGAAAATTTCTTCATTTTTTTTTAAAGTTGAGACATAGAAGATAGAAAGGCCAGCATCCATAATTGAGGTTCTACAAGGAAAACAAACAGGAAAAGGAGTTCATCGATGTAACTCTGGCATATGGGCTAGGGAGACAGCTCAGAGGGCAGAAGCCTGTTGCACAGCATCAGGACCTGAGTTTGGATCCCCAGCACCCAAGTTAAAAAGTGGAGTGTGGTATCGTGGGTCTCTAATACAGGTGGATCTCACTGGCCATCCAGCCCAACCAAATCAGGGAGCCCGGATTCACTGAGAGGCCCTGTCTCAAAAAGTAAGATGGAAAGTAGCTGAGAAAGACATGTAGACCTCTGACGTACACACACACACACACACACACACACACACACCCCTATATGCATAAGAACATAAAGACATACACAAAGAAAAAAATGCCCCTAGTAAAAAAGTCTAATAGTGAAAAGGTCCCTAAGCTTAAGCATGAAATGAGTAATTTTACCACAAATGGGTCTACTATATGCCAAGAACAATGTATTGACAGCACAGCTAGATTAAAAACTCAAAACCATAGAGACAAAATATGTAGAGGGCCAATGAGATGACTTGGCAGGTTAAAGGTGCTTGCCAACAGGCCAAGCTGAGTTATCCGACCTCTCCTGACCGCCGGCACTTGATACACATACACACCTGAAGGTACTCCACTCATACTCATAAAATAAACATAAATTTTCAAAAAGAAAGAAAAACAATTTACAGAAATTTGTAAGGACTCCAAGAAAGACAGCAGCGTGAAGTTTCCAGAAGCAATGGCACAGAACCAGGCGTGGTGGTGTATGCTTGTAATTCTACCGGGGAAGTAGACTATCAGGGGTCATCCTCGGCTACATAGAGAATTGAGGCCAGCCTGAGCTACATGAGACCCTGTCCAAAAATGGAGGAGGAAGAAGAGAAATGGGACCTGAGAATGATCAAGAAATAAAGGCAGATAAAAAAGAAACAGGGACTTGTGTATGGTGACTGTCACGGGAGCGCTGTGGAGCTTGAGGCAGGAACATCTCAAGTTTGAGGCCAGCCTGGCTGAGGGAAGGGTGGGGGCAGGATTATTACTACTACCATGTCCTGTCCTCAGGTTCTTTCCTGGGAGCTAGAGATGCAGCAGTTAACTCTAAGTAAAATAAAATTGGAGCTCTGTGTGGGTCTATCCTTTAGCAGGATATATGGGGGGAGGGTTATAGTAAATAATTTAAATGTGTGGGATATGCTATGCATATATAACATTGCCAATGAAACAGTAATCTAGTTCATCCAGAGAATGTTTAATGGGCCACTCCAGCTGGCCATCTCAACCTCTCCAGTCAGTTTCTGCTGGATGTTTTAAGAACCTGATGTGATTCTGTCTACTACTTTGTTTGTTTGTTTGTTTGTTTGTTTGACTTTGGCTGGTTATATACTTAATAAATTCACTCATCAAAACAAAACAAAACAAAACAAAAAACAGGAATCTAACACTGTGGTACCAAAATCCCCAGACTTCACCAGATCTCCAGTCAGACTGCCACTCTTGGCAGTGGACATTGACAAAATAGAGTCATGGCTCACCACTGTGGCACACACATATAATCTAGCACTGGAGAGAGAGAGCTGGGAAGATGGGGAGCTCCTGGTCATCGTGGCTAAAGGATGAATTCAAGGCCAGCCCGGGCTTCACTGTTACCAGTGGTGTGGTTGGGAGCATAGGAGAGTTTCTTTTTCTTTTTTCTTAATTTGTTAAGGATATATTTTAAAGTTCTCTCTCTCTCTCTCTCTCTCTCTCTCTCTCTCTCTCTCTCTCTCTTTCTCTGTGTGTGTGTGTGTGTGTGTATGTGTGTGCATCTTAGCATAGTGGAGACCAAGAGATAACTTACAGGAGTCAGTTCTCTCCTTTTTCCCACCACCATGTGGGGCTTGGGATCAAACTCAGGTCCTCAGGCTTGTCAGCAGGAGCCTTTACCCACTGAGTACCTCACCAGCCCAACAATATATGTTTTTATACTAGCGTGAACAGTCCTTGTCTGTGTCTTTTTTCTGCTTGTTTCATTTTGTAAATATTGTTGAAAATAATTTTGTCATATACAAAATAATTTTAATATCTACTTGGAGCTGGGGACGCAGCTCATTTGGTAGATGCTTGTGAGGGTATTCCTCTGTTTTGATTGCTATGTTAAAGCATATAATCATTTTTCTACTGTGCATATCCCTTCCCATAATGAATCTGATTTTAATCATACGCACACCCAATTATGCACAGGCATAAGCTCCGGTTTTGCCTTACTGTGCATGCACCCAAAACCAGTTCAGGCTGGATTAGCCTTTCCATTCTTTGTACCAGGATACATTGAGACTACATTTGAATAGAAACTGTCTAAATTTATTAGGGGCATAGAAACTTATCCCATTGTTCAGAGAGGGTGTGCTCATAGGCTGACGAAGTGCTGAGTGCATTGTTCAGAGCAGAGTGTGTGCACAGCCCGTGCAGCTAAAGGAGCGGGGCCGCCAAGTGCATTATTAGAAGACTGAGGTGTGCATAAACCAATCCAGGCAGAGTCCCAGGTTGCTAAATATCCCCTGTGCTTGCCTTCCTCAACCTGAGACCCTGTCTCACAATAAATAAAACTCATTTGAATGTTTAAGTAGATCATAATTTAAGTTCTGGGAGTTCTAGATGATTTGTTTATGTATTTAATTTTGGCAACTCTGGAGATCAAGGCCAGGGAGGGAAGGAGAAGGGAGAGGAGGGGAAGGGAGGGGAGAGGAAGAGAGGGAAGTAGAGGGGAGAAAAGAAAAAAAATATCAAATTAAGTAACGAAAATATATATCAGCTTAGAATGATAAAGGAAGTCAATTTGGGAGTCGGCAAGATGGCTTAGCAAATAAAAGCACTTACCATCAACCCTGGCAGCCTCAATTCTAGCTTCAGAGCCCCAATGGTAGGAAAAAACTAACTCCTCCAAGTTGTCCTCTGATCATGGCACATGCAGACATGCGTGCACACACACACATACACACTAAATATTTTTAAGTCAATTTTTGTTGGCTACATACTTTTTTTTTGGTTTGTTTGTTTGTTTGTTTGTTTTTTGTTTTTGTTGTTGTTGGGGTTTTTTTGTTTGTTTGTTTGTTTTTTTTGTTTTTTTTTTTTTTTGGTTTTTCGAGACAGGGTTTCTCTGTGTAGCTTTGCGCCTTTCCTGGCTCTCACTCTGTAGACCAGGCTGGCCTCGAACTCACAAAGATCCGCCTGCCTCTGCCTCCCAAGTGCTGGGATTAAAGGCATGCGCCACCACCGCCCAGCTGCTACACACTTTTTATTGCATTTTCATATGGCAGGTTTGCACACCTTTTGTGGGGCCAGGAGTTTTGCTATGATGCCCACCCTGATATCAAACTCACCCTTTCCTATCCCAACCTCCCAAGCAGGTGGGAGAAATACCGTTTTGTTTTTGTTTTTGTTTGTTTGCTTGTTTTGTTTTTTAATAGAGAATGGCAAGGTAACTCAGTCCCTTCATTATGCTTGATTTTTTAAAGTATTATTTATAACTTAGAAAAGTTTCCATTCCACACATCATTAGTGGTAATATTATACAAATATTTATGATTATTATTAAATTCTAGAAATGGCTTTACTTAGCTATTTCATATCTGAGCTGTAAGATTCCAAGGAAATTCCAATTTTCTTCTGTGGAAGCTAATTGCAGTTGCTCTGAACTAAAGACATAATATAACCATGATCATTTCTTGTGATCTTTATTGCTGTCATCATTGAACTGACTTTCTAATATGTTTATGTGACTCACTCTTCTCTGGCTGAGCTATCAGAAGTTTAAACCCATTTTTTATTTTCTTTGAAGTGTATTTCCATTTTATATTTAGTGTGTGTGTGTGTGTGGTGTGTGTGTGTGTTCAAAAGACAACTTGTGAGAATTGATGTTTGTTTGTTTGTTTGTTTGTTTGTTTGTTTGTTTGTTTCATCCACCGTGTAGGTCCTGGAGAGTGAACCCAGATTGTCAGGCTTGGCAGCAAGTGCCTTTACCCAACAAGCCATCTTGCCAGCTCATATTTATGTATATATGTATGTAGGTGTGTGTTTTTGGCCAGGGTTTCAGTATTTAGTCACGCTGGCCTTGAACTTGACATTCTCCTGCTTCAGCTTCCCAAGTGCTGGGGCTGCAGGAATGCGCCACCACGCTTCACTCAAACGCATTCAAAGTCATCTAGAAGCAAATTAAGATTCTATAATGTCTTGTGTTTATACTTAGATGCTCAAAGCGTTTTCTACATTGCAGCTAAAATAATATATTCCAGGACTAGGGATGTAGGTCATTTGGCAGTATTTGCCTAGCATGTACAAGACTCTGACTTTGATCTCTAGCACCACACAAACAGCGTGGTTACAAATGCCCATAATCTTATCACTCAGTAGGTGGAGGCAGGAGGATCGGGAAAGAGTTCAGTCATCCCCCAGTGACATGGCCAATATGAGGTCATCATGGATGGTATGAGATGCTGTCCACCACCACCCCCAAAAAACTATATTTAAACTTTATTTATTTATTTATTTATTTATTTATTATTAAAATAGCCCCTCCAGTCAGTAGCAGGCTGTCTCTACAATGCCTCCAATGATATTAGCCTTCTGATGTTCACACCCTTCTATTATCCCTTCCTCTTAAGGACCAGCTGGCCCCAGTGACTTTTAAGTGACTCTAAACAAAGAAGGATACAGCAGAAATGATGTACACCACTTCTCACACTGGGCACAGAAAGACTGTAGCTTCCATCTTGCTTTCCCTTGCGTCCTCCTTCATTTCTTCCCTGACAGAGGCGGCTAGGTCATGAGCTGCATTATGGAAAGGCCTACCTGACGAGGAACTGAGGGACCCTAACCAGCAGCCAGTGAGAAACTGAGGTCCCCAGACCACCAACCCAAGAAGAACAGGAACGGAATCCTGCCGTCAAGCACTTACATGAGTCTGGGAAAAAACTTGCTCTCTCCCTGTACTGAGTCAACTTCAGACAAGCCTAGCTGGTACCCAACTCCACTAAATGATGGAGTAATTTATAATGTAGCAATAAATAATTAATATGTCATCAAAATTTTTAATATGAAGGCATGAATAATTTTAACTTTGAACCATCCTAAATTACCAAACCCAGTCTATGCAGACAAGAACTTCTATTTGACTAGACACCCACAAAAATAAAACTTTCTCTGTTCAAATTTACCAGAAAATTGAAAGAAGTTTTTACAAATTAGCTTCAGGTTCCTGACTTTTATTTTATTTTATTCTATTAATTTTGGGTTCCCTGTTTTTAAAAGCCTTATTTCACTGGGTGTGGTGACACATGTCTTTAATCCCAACAATAGGTAGGCAGAGGCAGGCAGATCTCTGTGAGTTCGAGGCCAGCCTGGTCTACACAGAAAGTTCCAGGACGGCCAGGACTGTGTAGAGACACCCTGTCTCGAAACACCAATAAAAATTTGTTTCTCCTTTGTTGTTCACATAGTTCACCTCAGGTCACTCACTCTTGCCCTACACATTTATTTCATCAAACAGAAGAAATCATCCAAAGAGGCGGGAAGGCAAACCCCTAGTCTCTACTGCAACAGTACTCCCCAGCAGGTTTGTTTTTATTTAGTACACATGTAGCGGGTACACATGTTACAGCACAGATGTGGAGGTCAGAGGAAAGCTTGGCAGAGTTGGTTCTCTCCTTCTTCCTCTACATGACTTCTGGGGATACCACCAGTCTTGCACCACAAGCATTTTTGTTATTTTGTTGTTATTTATATAGTTACTTACTTTATGTGTATGTATGTCTGAGTGTGTGTATATATACCATGTGCATGCAAGAGCCTGTGGAGTTCAGAAAAATTGCCGGCTCCCCTGGAACTAGAGTGACAGACCGTTGTGAGCTGCCAGATGGATGATGGAAACCGAACCCAGGTCCTCTGCCAGAGCAGCAGGCTAACCACTAAGCCATCTCTCCAGCCCATGAGCACGCGTTTTTACCCGCCAAATCATCTTGATGGCTCAAGACTTCATCAAGTTCATGAAACCCAGTGGTTAAGATTATCAAGAGTCCCCAGCACTCGGGAGGCAGAGGCAGGCGGATCTTTGTGAGTTCATGGCCAGCCTGGTCTATAGAGCAAGAGCCAGGAAAGGCGCAAAGCTACACAGAGAAACCTTATCTCAAAAAAAAACCAAACCAAACCAAAACAAAACAACAACAACAACAAAAAGATTATCAAGAGTTTGGGGAGGCAATTATTAAACACTACCATTTGAAAACTTTAAATTACATGCTTATAATTAAATGATACAAAAGATAGATTTTTAAAGATAAGTACCCCAAACATATCACTTTCACGTTATTTCACTGTATTTAACTCTAACCATGCTCTTGGGTTTATTTACTTCTCTTCTAGAAGGGAGATGCTACAGAATGGTGTGCTGCCCTTCCTAACCCCTCATTAGTGATATCACGATGACAGTTTGGAATAGTCCATGGTAGAACTATTTACACCATGGGGATTGGCACAGATTGGCAAACCTGATAATAAATATTTATTGGTTGTCTCGGTTTGTTCTCTGTGGCTGTGATAAAAACACTGGCCAAAAGCTAGCTGGGGAGGAAAGCACGTATTTTATCTTCTAGGGTACAACCCATCACGAAGGGACGCCGAAGCAGGAACTCCAGGCAGGAGCTGAAGCAGAGGCTGTGGAAGAATGCTGTTTGCTGACTTGCTTCCTGTTGCTCCCTCTGCCTGCTCTTTTACAACATCCACAATCAAATGTCCAAGGGTGGCACCACCCACAGTAGGCCGGACCCTCCCACATCAATCATTATTCAAGAAAATGCCCCAAAGGCCAACCTAATGGAGGCATCCTCTCAGATGAGGTTCCCTCTTCCCAGATGACCCACACTTGTGTCAAGTTGACGACAACTAACCAGCACACTTGTATACCCACCTGGTAGCCATTACTGCGCTGGGACAGCTAACAATAGCATAACTCTAGACAGATCCGCCTGCAAACTATAGAAACATGTTGCATAAAACCTAACCAAAATGAGAGCTGCTCCAGTTGCCCTTAGCTGGATGTCAACAGTGCCTTTTGTTATTCCTCTCTCACTCAACTGTGGGATAGGTGGTATAGAAAGGGAGTCGGAATGGAGTTTTACACAATTTCCATTCAAATGTTTTGAAACAATTTCCTTTTACGTTTCATTTAGAGAGAGCGCATGTATGCAGGCATGCATGCACACACGTCATGGTTTGTGGGTGGAGGTCAGAGGGCAACCTATGGGAAACCTGTTCTCTCCATCTAACATGTGGGTCCCAGGGATCTCAGGTCCTTAAGCTTGGTGGCAGATGATCCTGCTGATCCATATCTCCAGCCCAGAAACAATTTTAAGTAGAACGATGTATACACATTGCTAGGCCCTGCCTAGGGCACTAGGAGATGCCACAGTAAATCTAGGGCCCTGACAACTAGGTTTCATTTACTTCATGATACACTTCTCCCTGTTCTGGAACCTCAGGAGTGTCTACTGACCCCTCAGTGGTTCCCGAAGGAGTGGAGGCACAATGGGGTGGGAGAGAGCTTGTGCTAGACACACTTCTCTGTGTTCACATGGGTGGGCTCTCAGGGTACATACACTTTCTCTGTCCATTCTTCCCTGTGTTCCTATGTGAAAGGAATTGCCCCTATGGCTTCTCTTTCTTACCCTGAGAGGCCCTCATCCTTCTTAGAGACTATACTCTATCTCTTGTCTTAACACTAATTTTTTTTTTAATTTTATGTGCATTGGTGTTTTGCCTGCATGTATGTATATGTGAAGATGTCAGATTCCCTGGAACTGGAGTTACAGACAATTGTGATCCGCCGTGTGGATGCTGGAAATAGAACCCAGGCCCTCTGGAAGAACAGCCAGTGCTCCTAACCTCTGAGCCACCTCTCCAGCCCAAAGGTTTTGTTTGTTTGTTTGCCTGCTTGCTTTGTTTTGTTTTAGTACTAGAAAAGAAGGTAAATAAATATAAGCCGGGCAGTAGTGGCATATGCCTTTAATCTCAGCACTTCAGAGGCAGAGGCAGGAGGATCTCTGAGTTCGAGGCCAGCCTGGTCTACAGAGAGAGTTCTAGGACAATCAGGGCTACACAGAGAAACCCTGTCTCAAAAAACAAAAAACAAACAAAAAAAAGGAAGGTGGTAAATATAGCAGTGAGCACTTCAAAAGCTGTCATTCTTCAATGAAACTATGATATGGAAATTCATCTAGAATAATGATCAAGGTCAGCACCACATTTGGAATTTGCAAAGAAGCTAATTTCAAGTTAAAGTGACAGTACTGTCCAGAAGTGGCATTACCTTCTCCCGAAAGAGCTCTCCAAAACCCAGTGCATTCAAAGGGAACTCAGTTGTCTAAGGACCACACCCAAGCAGAAGCTGGAAATCTACTCTACATATAGGTGCATGTGTGTGTGTGCGTGTGTGTGTGTGTGTGTGTGTGAGAGAGAGAGAGAGAGAGAGAGAGAGAGAGAGAGAGAGAGAGAGAGAGAGAGAGAGAGAGAGAGAGAGAATATGGTGCATGTGCTTACATGTGCATATGAAGGCCAGAGATCAGGTATCTACA
>CABHPR010071443.1:0-10962 GCA_902168415.1 Peromyscus melanophrys | reverse complement strand
GAAGGAAGGAAGGAAGGAAGGAAGGAAGGAAGGAAGGAAGGAAGGAAAGAAAGAAGAAATTTAAAAAAACAAGAAGAAAAGGAAGACACAACTAATAAAAAATTAAGCAGTAATCAGTTACTTACAACATTATGTGAAAAGCTATTTTCCTCCTAAATCATAAAGGAGGCACCGAGAGAACCACTGCTGGGACAGCCAGGTGCTCACCTGTTGGTGTGGGAACAGGGGCCTGGCACGTCGGGCTGCTTTCTGTCCACCTCCTTCCAGCTGTCTTCTGTCCACTTCCTCTTGACCTGCTTGTCTTCTCGCTTTCCTCCCACATACTCAGCATAGGTCTGGATCCGATAACTTTCAGCATACTTGCTGGTGTTAACAGCTACAAGGAAGAGAGAGAAGTCCTTAGAAAAGATGAAGATAGCCCTTAGGGACGGTGTCCCAGCCCAGGAGCTGCTGGATCTCCTCACATGGTGACTAGTCACTGTTCCTCAGCCTCCCCAGTGTGAAGGAAAGCATACTCCCATACACAATGGGAAACAAGGTCACAGAGGTCAAGGGTTTGCCTACAGGTTCCTCTACCAAGACTCAGAATCAGGTTACCCAAATGCCAGAGCATTTGCCTACCCTACCCCCTTCTTTATTTTGATTTTTGGCTTTTTGAGATAAGGTTTCTCTGTGTAGCTCTGGCTGTCCTGGAACTCGCTCTGTAGAGCAGGCTGGCCTCAAACTGAGAGATCTGCCTACCTCTGCCTCCTCAGTGCTGGGATTAAAGGTATGCCTCTCTTGGGAGAACACATTTCTCTGGGATCGGTCATGTTACTGCACTCACCCACCACTTTTAAAGACTTTCCAGTTCCCCACATTAAATATCTGGCTACACCCTGCAGGTGCAAGTTGTGGGGGCGGGTGGGGTGGCTGGGGCTGTAAGTTATTTTTTGTTTGTTTGTTTCTCGGTTTGCAATGCTGAGCACAGAACCCAGAGCCTGGAGCACACACAGCAAGTACTCTTCCACAGAGCTCTGCTCTGGTTACTGGTGTTCTAAACCCATGTGCTCCTTCGAGGCTAGTGGATGGAACAGGTAGCATTAAGAAAGTAAGAATGACGGAAGGCTTGCCCTGGGTGAATGGCTTCATCATAAATGGTTGTTGGCTCATGCAGTTTAGGCATGTATTTTCCTTGCTGTGAGAGTCCAGCTCCCACCTTTACAAGGGTTCTGAGGTGGAGGAGAGAGGAATAAGAAAATATCAGACAGAAAGATAGATCTAGATGATGAGAACAAAGACAGAAACACAGGAGAGCTTTGGGAGGGCCTGGGTCAATACCCAACAGCCTCGTCCTTTATTCAAATGGGCTTTTTTTTTTGTTTTATTTGGGAGGGGTTGTTGTTGTTGTTTTGTTTTGTTTTGTTTTTTTGAGACAGGGTTTCTCTGTGTAGCTTTGGAGCCTTTCCTGGAACTCACTCTGTAGCCCAGGCTGGCCTCAAATCACAGAGATCTGCCTGGCTCTGCCTCCAGGGTGCTGGGATTAAAGGCATGTACTACCACTGCCTGGCTCAAAATATGCCAAGGGGAGGGGCAAAAGATCTCCCCCTTGCAAGATCAAACCACACTGTACAGCCGAGTGTAGAGCCTTCCAAACACCTGGTAAACATATCCATGGCCAAATCATCTCCTTATGTAGCCCTGCTGGGTAAAGCAGGCTCAGATTCTCTGACCCTGAGTAAGTTCTCACTAGGAAGCCTCTGTGAGCTCCACAGGTCCCCCTTCTTAATAATATAAAGGGCCCCCTAGACCCCTCAGATGGACTGTGCCTGTCTTAGGTTGCCTTCTTCACTAGCCTTACCCGTCTTTGAGATACACTTTCCACCAAGTGTACTATGTCTTAGATTGACAGCTAGCAAGAAGGACTTCCTGTCTCTGACTACCAGCCTCTGGCAGGGAAGGGTGCAGAGCTTAACTCTATGCAGCTCTGAAGCCACTTTTCCACTAAGAGCTTGAAAATAGCTGGAATAATTATAGCAATACTCCTGCCCCTTATGGCTGCTATGCCTTCCAATAAAGGAGTAGAAGCCTTTAATCCCAGCACTCGAGAGGCAGAGGCAGGCGGATCTTTGTGAGTTCAAGGCCAGCCTGGTCTACAGAGCGAGATCCAGGAAAGGTGTCAAAGCTACACAGAGAAACCCTGTCTCAAAAAAAACCAAAAAAAAAAAAAAAAAAAAACCAAAAAAAAAACCCAAAAAAAGAAAAGAAAAGGAAGAAAAAGAAAGAAAAGAAATACTTATTTGTGCCAGGTAGTGGTGGCGCATGCCTTTAATTCCAGCACTTGAGAGGCAGAGCCAGGTGGATCTCTGTGAGTTTGAGGCCAGCCTGGTCTACAAAGTGAGATCCAGGACAGACACCAAAACACCAGAGAAACCCTGTCTCGAAAAAAACCTAAAAAAAAAAATAAAATAAAAAATAAAAAAATAAGTTGTGATGCATTTGGTCTGAAGAGATGGCTCAGAGGTTAAGAGCACTGACTGCTCTTCCAGAGGTCCTGAGTTCAATTCCCAGCACCCACATGGCGGCTCAAACCACCTATAATGAGATCTGTTGCCATCTTCTGGCCTGCAGGGACACATGCAAGCAGAACACAGTATACATAATAAATAAATAAATCTTAAAAAAAAAAAAAAAAAAAGGAGTAGAGGATGTTAAAGATGGAATGGCCTTTTTGAATGGGTCTAAGATGTCTATAGTGGTCTTAGCTGCACCAAGCCCATTTTTAAAATCAATAAACTCCTGATGCAACTGCATCAAATTTAAAGATGCAGAATCACCATTAACATTAACAAGTTAACGTCATAATTCTAGCATGAATATTACTATAAACATTACAATTCTTACAAACTTACATCCAAGAGCAAACTCTCAATAGAACTATTTACATTTTACAAACTTTAGCAAACATCCAAAAGCAATTTCTTAATAGAACTATACAAGACATAGTGTACATTAACACAAGTTAACATTAATGCACTCAAGGGACAGGAAAATATTTTTTTTTAGAAACATTAAAGAGACTGAGGAATATTAATTCCCCGTTTTCTTTAAAATTTTTTAAGCGTCATTTTGAGCCTGGGTAGAAAAAAATAAATTTCTCTATTCCTACACCAAACAATTCCACTTTTTACACAAACAGTACCATTTCTACACAAACAGTTCGGGAGTCACCAGTTAATAAAGTATATATGTGTATATAAAACAGTTCCACAAAACAGTTTATAAGTCATCACAGTTAAATAAAATTGTAGGTGAGATCAACAGTGTCCCATTTCTGAGGTTTGCAAAAGTTCAAAAAGTCAGTTCTGATAACACTCTTAAAGTTCTACTGAAAGCTTTCTGATTAGGGCCTGGCTCATCACCTGCCTTGAGGTCTTTGCATAACTGTCTAAATTTGACTTTGAGCCAAATATGAGGAGTCCCTGTTGCTAGAGTTTTCCTGCCTGGCCCACGGTCAGGATAAATCTCTCTCACCTGCCAGTCCCACAGCCGCTCAGACCCAACCAAATAAACACAGAGACTTATATTGCTTTCAAACTGTATGGCCGTGGCAGGCTTCTTGCTAACTGTTCTTATATCTTAAATTAATCCATTTCTATAATTCTGTTCCTTGCCACATGGCTCGTGGCTTACCGGCATCTTTACAGGCTGCTTGTCCTGGCGGCGTCTGGCAGCGTCTCCTTCCACCTTCCTTCTCTTTTTATTCTCTCTGTTAGTCCCGCCTATACTTCCTGCCTAGCCACTGGCCAATCAGTGTTTTATTAGCAACACATTTGCCATACAGAACATCCCACAGCAAGTCCCATTACCAAAACTTTTTGCAGTTCCCCTTGCCTGCAACCCAGTTCAAACCAGCATCTTTAAAGCCTCACTCTCAACTACAGAGGCACTTTCAGTTAGCCTTCCCCTAGGCCATTTGTTCAGGGCAAAAGTTGCTAGCTGGTTGGGGAAGACCTCTTCATACAGCCAGCATGAACCAACAGAAAACTATGCAGCTTTTGCTGCTGGCTCCGTTAACCTTCCACAGTCCTATTCTGTCTGTGCCTCCTATAACACGCCAGTCTGCCCAGGGCCCCCGTGTCCTAAGTCCCTGAGGGCTCTCTTGAGCCTCATACTACACGGCTGAATGCCACACCATTGCTATGAGCTATGGCTCTCAACATTGGGTCTGGTAGGAAACCCAACCTTGGCCAGTAGGGGCAGCTGCACCCCAGCTCTGTTACTTGCTTTGCTGTGGATCCTTTGCGTGCTACCCTACTTGCATGGTCAAATGCTGCCCCCAGGGTGGTCACATGGCTCCAGCCACACCCTGTCTCTGGGAGCTAAGTCTGCTCTTGGCATCCAGTGCTTCTCCGCCATTCAGCCTGGAGTGCTGCTGCCTCACCTCAGCAGTTCCCATGTCTGCCTTTCCACATAGGGGCATGTCTCAGTTGCTCGTCTGGCTGCTGTCTCTGCAGGACTTTCGCTGCTCACTGCTGCTGCCTCTCTCGTGTGCCGTGGTTCCACTGGGTTCTGGCCACCAGGGACTCCAGCCACTGGGGTCCAAAGTCTCCGCTGCACTCCAAGCTGCTGCTGCTGCCTGCCATTCACCTGTCTTGTGGTTTGGTGTCTTGGCTTGTCAGGGTAGAGCACAAACTGAAGCCATGTCCTTTGGCTGGCTGACATTTCCCTCACCATGGCTCCGCCATGACAGAAAGCATGCGAACCCCTTGGCCTGTGCTGGCTCTTGGCCTCTGCCACCTCTGTGGTGATGCCCCAAGGGTCTCAGCCACTGATGCCTGGCTGCAGCAGCTGCTCACACTATGCACCTGCTGCTTTCTGAAGCAAGCAGTCTCTGAAGTGTGGTTTTTTTGTTTTGTTTTGTTTTGTTTTTTGTTCTCAGACTGCCAGGTTTGCAGTATCTACTTAGTTCTGGATGCTGATTTCTGCATCCCAGGTCCCATCTGTGCTTGGGGATTAAAAACTACTCTATCCTAAGTCTTCACAATATCCTTACACCTAAAGCCTATTCTACCCTAATACATCTAAGCCTACATTTTTTAAACTAAACTTCACAAAACTTCTGTGACTTACTTTAATAGAGAGAGAGATAGACATAAACATAAACACAGAGAGATACTTGCTGCAGCCTAACTTTAACTACTTGCTTTATATTTACAATTTTACTCCTGAAGAATGGCATATCACCACCTCAACTTAATTCATTATCAGGCATGCCCCCTTAACCCTCGGTACTCCTTCTCTTCTACCCGCTGTACCTAAGCCCCATGTTGGGCGCCAACTGTGAGAGTCCAGCTCCTACCTTTAGAAGGGTTCTTAGGTTGAAGAGAAAGGGATAAGAAAATAGAAAAATAGACCTAGATGATGAGAAGACAGAAACACAGGATAGCTTTGGGAGGGCCTGGGTCAATACCCAACAGCCTCATCCTTTATTCAAAAGGGCTTTTTATAATATGCCAAGGAGAGACACAAAAGACCTCACCCTTGCAAGATCAAATCACAGCATACAGCCAAGTATAGACCTTTCCAAACACCTGATAAACACGCCCGTGGACAAATCATCTCCTTATGCAGCTCTGCTGGGTAAAGCAAGCTTAGATTCTCTGACCCTGAGTGATTTCTCACTAGGAAGCCTCGATAGGTTCCCACATTTTGCCTACTATCAACACCAGTAGTTATCTCTAATATTTGTAGGGAGATGATAAGAGCCTGGTCATGCTGTTGGGGCAGTCTTGGTACTAAGTAGCTGCACCAGCACCATGATGGCCATGGTTTGTACACCTGTACCTGGCAGAGTTCATAGTAGATACAGCTGAGAGAGATGAACATGTAGTCTCAGGGATCACAGAATTAGACAACAGGCCAGCTTGATGGCACAGACTTGTAATCCCCATGTTCAGGAGGCTAAGACAGAGTGGTGATAGCCTAAGACCAGCCTATGCTCCACAGTGAGTTCCAGGATAATTTGTCCTACAGTACAAGATGCTGTCTGGGGGGGAAAAAAGGAGGAGGAGGAGGAGGAGGAGGAGGAGGAGGAGGAGGAGGAGGAGTGCAAAAGGCAGATGCTATACCTGTCCAAGAGTTGACATTTTTAAATCTTAAAACGAACCTGATTTCCCTAATCTCCTCTGCACAACTGTTCCATGTCACACCTGAAATATCCAGACATCCAAATATTAAAATAAGAAAGGAGGGTGGAGAGGTGTCTCTGTCAGTGCGGTGGTTTGAAAGGAAATGGCACCCAAAGGGGGTGACACTATTAGGAGGTGTGGCCTTGCTGAAGGAAGTGTGTCACTGTGAGTTTGGGCTTTGAGGTCTCTTATGCTCACGTTTCCCCCTGCTGTGGAAAATTCTTTATGCTGTGAATATGTGTTGCTCTGATTGGTTGATAAATAAAATGCGGATTGGCCAGTAGCCAAGCAGGAAGTATAGGCGGGATAAGCAGACAAGGAGAATTCTGGGAAGAGGAAGGCTGTGTCAGGAGCCACCAGCCAGACACAGAGGAAGCAAGATGTCAAGACAGAACTGAGAAAAGGTACCAAGTCATGTGGCTAAACATAAATAAGAACTATGAGTTAATTTAAGTGTAAGAGCTAGTCAGTAATAAGCCTGAGTTAATGGTTGAGCAGTTATGATTAATAGTAAGCCTCTGTGTGATTGTTTTATAAAAGGCTGTGGGACTGTGGGTGAGAGATTTGTCCCAACCATCAGCCAGGAGGGACACTGAAAAACTTCCAACTACAAATGGCTGCCCAACATTGAGCATGAGTTTCCACCTAAAACCTGAGAAAATTTTTTTAAAATGAAGTTCTAGAACGGAGCTAAAAACAGCTCCCTAGTTGTGTCTCTCAGGCAAGCCATGAGCTACAGTATGGCAACTTCTCAGTGGCGTGTGGGCTTGACCAGCAGCATGGTGGATTCCCGCCACAGTACACAGAGGCATCTCCAAGCCGCGTAGTATGCTGCGTGGTGGAATTAGTTTTTGCTAGTATAGAAAAAAAAAGTTTTCTGGGTTACACTCTGCTGGATAGAGGCATGGACCCACTGCCTTCCAGAGTCAGCAGCCAAGGCTGCCGCTTCAGTCCTACAAAATGCAGTTTAGCAGTTTAAAATCTCTCCTGGTCAGAGAAGGATTATAGATTCACAATAATAAGTCAGATTCAGATGGAATAAGACTTTAAATGGTTTACAGTGTGTGCAAAAATGTATGTAGGTTTGGAAGAGAGAGGAAAGTGAATATAGACAGTTATATAAAGAAATAGCTTCAAAAAATAGTCTTTAAAGCGACAATAAAAATAATATAAAAAATAAGCCACACAAAGATGGAAATCACACACAGACCCTGGGAAATATTGTCTTTTGGATTTTTTAGCAGGAAGACATTTGATTGTAAAGACTGCTCAGTTAAACAATGTATGTATTTTAAAGGTATCGTGACTTTAAAATTTGTGTTGCTTTGGAAAAGAGGTTCTGCTTTTGTTTCCATAGAACATGAGAACCTATGTACTGCTTACAGGCTAATCTGGTTTGATCAAGAAAGACCCCCTGAGAGGTCTTCAGATGTTCCAACATCCAAAACAGCTTCAAGACAACTGACTCAGACAATGCAGCCCCACAGACTATTCCAGTCAGAACTTGACCATAATTCTTAATTTTCTCAGGATCTCCATAAGATTGCCAGTGCCCCCATCCAGCAGGAAGTAGTATGAGAAGCTATGCCCAAATACCCAAAATATTGTTTATTTTTATTTAAAGGAGGTTGGTTATAAATGCAATCTCTTTATAAAGAAGAAAAGGGAATATAGATATGATAAGATAAATGGGTAGGTTATTGAATCTACTTTTAAAGAGCAACTTGTTTGAAATGTTTTACATTGCTATGGATTTTAGTTTATCGATACAAATTTAAAGTTAATTTTGTTATACTGTATGTATATTTCTACTCTTGTTTAAAGTATTTTGTTTGTGCAACTCATTTGAAATTGTAATGTATAATTAAGAAATACAGATTTATAATTAGTCATCTATGATAATCGAATTTATAGTCACGTCAGTTAAGTTTTCTAGGTATATATAGATATATTTCAATTAGATAGGTAATCTTCAAACACTTTGAAGACCTACAGAATATGACATTTAGAATGTTTTAAAAACTTACGACTTTCTGGACAGTAAGACATGTCTGCTCCTGCCAGCACCAATTTACTTCAAAGAGAGATGGTCATCGAAGACACTCCATATGGAATTTATCTTCTTCTTGGCACAAAATGGCCTGCTGGGCAAAGAACTGCTCCTGTCTGGACTCCTTGACAGTATGTTATAGAAACCGGGCATGCAAGACTCACAACAAAATGACCACACATTTTGCCAAAACAAGGCAAGATCGTCCTTCTGGTTCCTGTTTCGCAGAGAAGACTGCCAGATATTGGACAGGACACAGGAGAAATGACTGAAAAACTCTAGACCTATAGGTTGAAGATGGATGCCCCAACGTTGGAGAGGAACTTGGGGTGTCTGTCTAGGCAGCCAGCTATCTGTCATTCTAGATTTTTGGAAGTTACTTATAATGTACTTCCTGTTTACTTAGGTAATATTATATCCTTCTGAGGTCTTTGGTGTAGTTGAAGACTAGATAGTTTTAAATATAATTTTCCTTGGTTATGACAAAAGATAAATTAGATATGAAACTTTAGACTCATAAATATAGTATAGATAGAATATTTTCTTTAATGTTGCCAAATACAAATAGATTAGATATTATAACTATAATTCTTGCTTGATAACTGTTCTAATATATGTAATTTTACTATGTTGAAGTTAAAACCTTCCTTTTTGATTGGACAGAAAAGGGGAGATGCCATGGGGTGTTCTGTATGTTATGAATATGTGTTGCCCTGATTAGTTAATAAATAAAATGCTGATTGGTCAGTAGCCAAGCAGGAAGTATAGGCGTGATAATTAGATAAGGAGAATTCTGGGAATAGGAAGGCTAAGTCAGGAGCCACCAGCCAGACACAGAGGAAGCAAGATGACAAGGCAGAACTGAGAAAAGGTACCAAGCTACATGGCTAAACATAAATAAGAATATGGGTTAATTTAAGTGTAAGAGCTAGTCAGTAATAAGTCTGAGCTAATGGTCGCAGTTGTAATTAATATAAGCCTCTATGTGTTTATTTGGGTCTGAGCGGCTGCGGACTGGGTGGGACATAGGAGAACTTCCAACTACATCCCTCAGTGTGACATTCAGTTGACTTCCTGCTGCCTCTGGTCAAGATGCAGCCAGCACTACATCTGTCTGCACACCACCCTGCTCCCTGTCATGATGATAATGGACTGAATCTACAAAACTGTAAGCTGCCACCTCAAATGTTTCCTTTGTAAGAGCTGGTAATAGAAAAAGCCTAAGACAATAAAGAGCCTGCCACATAAGCACAAGGACACAAACCCATGGTGGCAGTGTGTGCCTGTGAGTGCAGCTGGGTGTGGGCATGGGGACAGGCCAGGCAACTTCGCCAGATCAATGAGTTTCAGGTTCACAAGGGGATGCTGTCTCAAAAGCATAAAGGTGGAGGAAATATCCTTGTTGACATCCAGCTTCCACATACACGAGTACCCGTGTGCACATGTGGACACATACTAACAAGTACTCCATCCACACTCTATGTGCACCACCCACAAAGAAATATTTAATATTAAAAAAAGGGGAAATTCTCAATTTCTTTAAGACATACAGAAGTTTAACTAAAAGGTTTATTGTACTTTTCTATAGTGAAAGAAGAAATACACTAAGGTATTAGGAAATTTTCCTATTATGCAACATCTCCCAAAGAAGTGGCAGGGATTGTCAGCAAACCATGAGCTCACAACCACAAACTCCAAGTCACAGCAGCCCAGTCTGCAGAGAGCAGTGGTGGAAGTCACCATTGGTGCAATGAACCAGCACCACCTCCCTGAAATTCCCTCTTTGGTTGTAAGGTCAACTCCACAACATTCGAAATAACCCCTCTCTGAGTGGAATGCGCATTCCTGAGCAGTGAGGACTCAGATCAGTCTTTCCCACAGCAACCAAGGCCATGACAGGGCCAGAGGACAGAGAGAGAATGTGTTCAGTGATACGTCCACTGATCCCAGTCACTCTGCCCCAGCCCCACAGATGAATGCCTCCAACAGTTCCCTGGGCACACCGGGATCGGGATCACTTGAAAGGGAGAACAAGTGACTGTGGTGGTATTGTGTTCCCCAAAATATTGTGTACCTTAATAAACTTATCTGGGGTCAGAGACGGAACAGCTACAATATTAAACATGAGGATAGGCAGTGGTAGCATACGCCTTTAATCCTAGCATTCCAGAGGCAGAAATCCCTCTGCATCTCTGTGAGTTCAAGGCCACATTAGAAACAGCCAAACATGGTGACACAGCCTTTAATCCCAGAAAGCACGCCTTTAATCCCAGAGAGTGGTGGTAGAAAGCAGAAAGGTATATAAGGCGTGAGGACCAGAAACTAGAGGCATTTGGCCTGGAGAAGCATTTGGCCTGGTTAAGCATTCAGGCTTCTAGCAGCAGTTCAGCTGAGAGCCATTCTGGATGAGGACTCAGAGGCCTCCAGTCTGAGGAAACAAGACCAGCTGAGGATCCGGCTAGGTGAGGTTAGCTGTGGCTTATTCTGTCTCTCTGACCATCCAGTGTTCACCCCATAACTGGCCTCAGGTTTGATTTTATTAATAAGAACTTTTAAGATTCATGCTACAGGTGACAGTCTTCCACTGCCGGCCTTGCATGTCAACGATTTCCCAGCATTCCTTAAGTCCCAGTGGCTTTGCAGCTCTGGGCCTTTAATCTAGAAGCCAAGGTGTCTGGCTCAGAACCACGCTTCTGATGGATGAATCAGCAAAATGAATTGGCTGTCATCCAGTCCTTCAGT
>CABHPR010071420.1:0-10081 GCA_902168415.1 Peromyscus melanophrys | reverse complement strand
GGCTGCCAGCTGTCTCGGTCTACTCTTGCAAGATTCCCGAAAGTTGCTTGCATCCATCTACCATTTCTCAGGTACCATTATATTCCTTCTCAGGTCTTTGATGAGATTGAAGACTAGCAGTTATAGTTACAACTTAGTATATATATAATATCTTAGATAGAACATATTAAGTATTAGATTCAGGTTCTTTAGGATAGGACACCTTTTGGAATGATCTTTGTAACATACCATTTACCTACGCTCTAGACTTCTCTGGATTTTAGTATGTGTTTCTTGCTTGATATTGTTTGCATTGATTGTAGTTCCATCTTATCTAGGTCATTATTCCTCATTACTCCTGGACAATATTTGATAACCATTCCTTTGTATATAGTCTTACATTAAGTTAGAACCTTCTTATTTAGACAAAAGGGGGAGATGTAGTGGATAGCCATTCCAGCTTTGATTTGGAAGTTCCAACCCCCATTGAGGCTTTGGTAACTGTCACGCCTACAAGGCGGGGCCAAGAGAGGACCCTGAAGACCTGATATCCAGATGTGCCGCCTTCTCTTGGTTCCTGGACCCTGGATGCTAGAGGTAGACCAAGCAGAGTTCTCCAGAGAACATCACCGGACTACGCTACGTCTTTCCCAGTCCCTGCAACCTACCTATCCCTTCATTTGTAAGTTATGCCACTAAATAAACCTCCCTTTTAACTACGTGGAGTGGCCTTAATAATTTCACCAATACATTTATCTATCTATCTATCTATCTATCTATCTATCTATCTATCTATCTATCATCTATCTATCATCTATCTATCTATCTATCTAATCTATCTAACTATCTATCTATCTATCTATCTATCTATCTATCTATCTATCTATCTATCTATCATCTATCTATCATAGTATGAAATGTGAATATCCCTCAAAATCTATTTGTTAAAGACTTAGTCCCCATGGAGTCTGGGAGAGCTTTGAACCATTAACGAGGGAAGATCTTGTGAAAGGCTTTTGATATTGGAGATGTATACTGCAGGGATTATGAGATCCTCTTTAATTCCTCTTATATCTTTACATTCCTGATGGTGAGATGAACAGCTACCTTGCTCTGCCATTCCATCCTTCCATAGACTCAATGCAGTGAGTCCAATTGATCATAGGCTGAAAGCTCTACAATAGTGAGACAAAAATAAGAGTTTCATTTTTTCTAATTTCTGTTTTTGACTTTTTTATTTACTTATATTTTCCTTGTACATCCCAACTGAACTTTCCCCTCCCTCCTCTCCTCCCAGATACCCTCTAATATTCTCTTCCCCATCCACTTCTCCTCTGTTTCTCTTCAGAAAAGGGCTAGCCTCTGATGGATATCAGCCAGCCATGGAATATCAAGTTGCTCTGAGACTAGGCACCTCCTCTTCTATTAAGGCTGGATAGGGCAATCTGGTAGAAGGACATGGTCCCAAAAGCAGACAATAGAGTCAGAGACAGCCCCTGCTCCCACTTTTAGGAGTCCCACAAGAAGACCAAGTTACACAACTGTTAACATATATGTGGAGGGCCTCGGTCAGGTTCCCTGGTTGTCAGTTTAATCTCTGTGAGTCCCTCTGATCCCAGGCTAGTTGGTTCTGTGGGTTTTCTTGTGGTGACCTTGACCCCACTGGCTCCTAAAATCCTTCCTCTCCCATCCTTTGAAGGATGCCCCAGGCTCCAATTAATGTGTGGCTGTGGGTCTCTGCACCTATTTCTATCAGTTGATGCATGAAACCTCTCTGATGACAACTGGGCTAGGCACCAATCTATGAGAATAGCAGAATATCATTAGGAATCATTTCATTGAGGGTCTTTTTTTTCTGCTAGTCATGTTTGGTTCTATCCTATGTCTCCGGGTCGTCTCACCTCTGGAATCAGGCTATCAAGAGTGAGCTTCCTCTTATGGTATCGGTCTCAAGCTGGGCCAGTCATTGGCTTGTCACTTCCACAATTTGTGCCACCTTTACTGCAGCATGTCTTCTACACTGGACAAATTTAGGTTGACAGTTTTGTGGCAGGGTTGCTGTCTCAATCCCTCCATTGGAAGTCTTGCTTTGTTACAAGAGATGGCTACTTCAGGATCCTTATCTGTCATTGATAGGAGTCTTAGTTAGGGTCACTCTAGCTTGGGTGATTTGCTGGGAGTTTGCATTGCATAGGTTTCCAGTTTTCTCTTCCAGTACTCTCTCCCTCCATCCTTCCTCTACTTGATTCCTTCCTGATCACATCCCCACACCCCCATACAGACACCTGCCCTCATCCAAGGCAATGTCTATTCTATTTCCCCTTCACAGTGAGATTCATGCATCCCCCCTTGAGCCCTCATTGTTACTTAGCTTCTCAGGGTCTGTGGATTGCAGCATGTTTATCCTTTACTCCATAGCTAATATCATTTATAAGTGAGGACATACCATGTTTGTCTTTCTGGGTCTGGGTTATGTCACTGAGGATGACCTTTTCTAGTTCCATTCATTTGCCAGCACATTTCCTGATGTCATTGTTTTTAACAGCTGAGTAATACTCCATTGTGTATATGTGCCACATTTTCTTTATCCATTCTTCAGTTGAGGGGCAACTAGATTGTTTCCAGTTTCCAGCTAATATAAACAAAGCTGCTAGGAATGCAATTGAGCAGGTGTCCTTATGGTATGGTGGAGCATCCTTTGGTTATATGCCTAGGTGTCATATAACTGGGTCCTGAGATAGATCTATTCCCAATTTTTTGAGAAACTGGGATATTGATTTCTAAAGTAGTGGTATAAATTTGCACTCCCACTAGGAGTAGAAGAATTGTCCCCTTGCTCCACATGATCACCAACATGAGGTGTCACTTGTGTTTTTGATCTTAGCCATTCTGACAGGTTTAAGATGGAATCTCAATGTTGTTTTGATTTGCATTTCCCTGATGGCTAAGGATGCTGAATATTTCTTTAAGGGATTCTCAGTCATTTGAGATTCCTCTGTTGAGAATTCTCTGTTTAGATCTGTGTCTCGTTTTTAAATTGGATTATTTGGGGTTGTTTATGCCTAATTCCTTGGGTTATTTATATATTTTGGATATCATTCCTCTGTGATGTGGGGTTGGTGAAGATCTTTTCCCATTATGTAGGCTGATGTTTTGTCCTATCGAAGGTGTCCTTTGCCTTACAGAGCTGTAGATGAACAGTCTTATTAAAAAAGAAACACAGAGACAATTGCAGAGTTAAAAGCCCAAGAGGTCAGAGCAGTAGCTGAGAGCTGAGACTTAAAACCCTTTCTTACCCTTAGCTGCTACTGTCCTTCCCCTCAGAAAGAGGCCTACTTCCTGTCTGTCTGTCTTTTATTGACTTTCTGTTCTGCCTTCTCATTGGTTGTAAACCCAACCACATGACCTCCTCGTCACTGCCTGTCTGTACAGACCTCCAGATCTGCTATGGTTGATACTGAGATTAAAGGCGTGTGTCTCCATGCTGGCTGTATCCTTGAACACACAGAGATCCGCCTAGCTCTGCCTCCCAAGTGCTGGAATTAAAGGCATGCACCACCACCGCCCAACTTCTACTATGGCTTGCTATTAGCTCTGACCCCCAGGCAACTTAATTTATTAACATGCAAATAAAATCCCATTTCAGTACAAATAAAATATCACCATACAGAACCTTCTCAGTTTCATGAAGTCCCATTTGTTAATTGTAGATCTTAGTGCTTGTGCAATTGGTGTTCTCTTCAGGAAGCTGTCTCCTGTGCTAATGCTTTCAAGGCTATTCCCCAGTTTTTCGTCTATCAGTTTCAATGGGGCTGAGCAATAACACAGTCATTAAAGGAAAGGCTCACAAACTAAAATATAAAATTGTATAAGGCAATTATCTAATGTATTTACTACAGTAATGGATACATAAACACAATGTTCAATATCAACACTTCAAAGAGACCTATTGAATCATTTTTTAAAAAGCTTTTTAAAAGAACTATTGCCTCCAGAGTAATAGATACTCTAATTCTTGGTAAAAATCATAGTAGTGTAACTTATTCAATGGTAAGTCACCCTTCCATGTTGATTCTTGTTTTGGAGAAATAAAAAAAAATCCACATTTGGTTATTAAATATACCTGATGATCTTCCCATTTCATACAAACTATTTTTTCATCGTCAATCTGAATATCATAGCTTACTTAAAATGATCCAGTAACACAGTCTCAGTCTGATAGTTATAAAGAGTGATAAGAAATATAGGTAGATTTCACCATCAAAAGTATTTACTGTTGTGCTCCAGCTAGGGACTGGGACTGTTTTCAACACCTTTGAGAAAAGGAATTAATCCACAGATACTGTGGCAGTCTATTTACAGCCTCTTTCTGGAAATATATAAATTTCTTCTTATATATATTCTTATAACATATAAATGTATATTCTCCAATTAGCTCTATTAAAAAGCCTAGGAAATATGTCTATATAATGACAGAGGGAGTTCTTTATCACTTGGTTAAATGTCCTTTAAAATGTTTGTATTTATTCACTAAAAATCCCTTTAAATAGTACTATAAAGTAAATTAGCTAAACAAACCACATAAATTATTGTCTCATTTCTATTGGCTTGAAATCTGAGATTAAAGCATCATTTTTCTTCACTTCCAATGGAGAATAATTTTATTTCATTCCTCTCTCTTACTTTCTCATATTGGCTCACAAATTCTGTTTCCATTGAAAATTTTTGCTTTGCTCTTTCTTATGATTATATCTTCATATTTTATTGTCTTGATGTGTGTTATTCTGGGACAAGATATACTCCATTGTGACCTCATCATAATTAATTACACATTCATTGTCTCTATTTATAGTAAGGGTACATGGTTTAGTATTATGTTTATGATGTCAACATATATATTTTAGAGCTGTAATTTTCAAACTCTAATGTTATTGTGACTGCTTTAAATTTCAAATAAATGAATGGAGGAGAGGACTTGACGACACTAAAGTGATAAATTACAGTTTGGTTTACTTATGGGCACTCTATGAATTAGCAATGAAAGAAAATACTTATGTATCATGTCATAAAGAGTTCAATTTTGAAGACTGACCACCTCTCTTTGCTACTAAGCCTCCAGTCTCTCTACATTTTATTTTATGTGTTATATATTGCATATAGATTCATTCTTGGTGTAAACTAATTACTTATTACTTAATTTTACAAATATGGAAAATAATAAAATTATCATACTATCACAGATAATATTAAAATTTAGTATTCCATAATACTATGAAAAATTTTGTATGTTATACTTTGATAAGCATTGAATTTTCATTTCATTGACCTTTTATTGGACAGACTTTGTTATGCTCTTCTTATTTTTTTGATGTAACAAGTTTAGGGAATTAAAAAAAATACTAACCTTGGTATGTTATTGACAGAAGAATGTGTTGGGAATATAGAGATAATACATAGGGTGTGATATGTATGTTTGTCTTCACAAGTCACATGATGGTTCTCTGAATTGAAATGTGTGAGTATCAGGAGATGAAACATTTGGAAAGGGTAATTGAGTGTAGAGGATAGTCTGACATGGACACCATGATTACCAGCATCTCTCATGGAGAGAGGAAGAGGCACCAGTCCTTTCTATCCCTTTTATTTGAGGTGCTACAATAAATCATCAGTCAGCAAGCCAGGATGATGACACTCTGAATGTTATATTGATGGGTCTTGACTTTGTGCTGTGGGATGTCTTTCTGTATGCTGTGAATATGTGTTGCTCTGATTGGTTGATAAATAAAGACATTTTGCCTATGGCAAGTCAGGTTATAGCTAAGCAAGAAATTTATGAGAGAGACAGGAAGAGGAAAGGCAGAGGGGAGAGAGATACCAGCAGTTCCAGGAGAAGCAATATGTGAAAATACCAGTAAACCATGGCCACATGGCAACTTATAGATGAATAGAAATGGGTCAAGTTATAAGAAAGATGTCTGCCATAGGCCATGGAATTGGTAATTAATATTAAGCCTCTGAATGATTATTTTAAAGCAGCTATGGGACCTTGGGGTTGGGCAAGATTGGAGAAACCATCCAACTACATTCTTGAGCTTTTTAGATTCTATTTTGTGATAAACACATGTCTAGTGTTTTAGCTACTTAGTCTGTAGTATTTTATGTAACTTACCAACTGACAAAGATGGTTTAATAGTCCCAACAAAATAACATCAATAAAAAAGCTCCATAGTATATTTGGGAATGTGTGTTGAGCATCCTCTAGATGGTATTTAAAAAGTGTACTTCACATTATAGAAGAAACACAACTGCACTGAAACGCTATGGTCACTTTGAAGAATTTGCTGAAATATTGGCACTAATATATGCATATCAAATGTTTGGTACAAAGATACCTGGGATTTTGAGTCTTGGTGGTTGTGAAATTTGCCCAATAAATTCTAGTGAAGGCTTAATGTTTTGAAATATGAAAATGATTTATTGCACTATTATAAACCTTGTAGGTTAGATAGAATATGTTGTCAGTTCTGATGAAAGAAGTGTAATAATGCTGTACTACCTAATGGAATTCAATTAACCAAATACAAATAACAGCTTAATAATTACTTCTAAAATTAAAATAATTATCTTATAATTACAGCTCCAAATGGACTAAAGGGCATTTTATTAAGCCCATCAATAAATTAACATCTTGTCATATATTAATAAAATTCTGTATAACTGTTTTATTTTCTGTAAAGACAACTATGTGGTTAGTTTTTTTTTATTTTTGCTATATCCATCTTGGTTTGTAGAACTAGCTTTTCATGTCAACAGATGATATCTCTAATGAGTTATGATCAGAAAAAGGAATGCAGATGTACTGAACATCAAATTCCTCTTCCCTCATTAGTACAGCAGCTGTTTGGCTGACAGTTTGAATAATGTTTTACTGTTCATTCTTGATCACTTCTATAATTTATGGAAATTTTGGCAAAAGTTTCTCATATTCTTTAGCTAATCAGTAGAGTAAGGCTGTGGTCAGTAGATATAACTTGCCTAGTAGTTTTTAATTCTGGGTTCATTTCCCAGAATAATACAAATGGGAAATGGGGTGGTATGCTAGTTTCTTTGCCAAAGAAGTAAGATGAAATAATATTTTATAAGTTACCTGTAATGTTACTAAAATAACCAAAGCAAGTTACGTATTATAAATGAATCCAAATAAAAGGTATACATATACTTTAACATATACGTATTTTATTGTTTTGGAAAATATGTATATAGTGCTAACAAACATTCTAGGAGGCCATTATTTTGGGTGAGGCTCCTGCTGAGGGCTTCCATAGACAAATTAAATAAAAAGTTAGAGTAATACAAAATACAATTTCACCACTCAAATCAGTTTTTGATTCTACTTTCTGTCACACTAGGAAGCAAGGTGGATTATGGCCGATTTTCCTAATGATGGCAGTTTAAATTCCCGATACAGTGAAGTTCCTCTCTCTAACTAAATTCCCTGTGTTAGCAGGTATTAACTTTCAACATAACAAAATACAGAATCACCTGGAAGACTGGCTTCTGGGTTTGTCTGTGGGGAATAATCATGATTGTTGGATTGAAGTGGGAAGATCCTTCTTAATTGTGGGCATGAACATCAACATTCCTTGGGTAGAACATGCTTGATTTCAAAAATGGAGAAAGCAACTGCACACTCACGTGCATTATCCTTCTCCATTTCCTGATGGTGGTTTTGAAGTGGCCTGTAGCTTCAAGCTTCTATTGCCTTCACTTTCTGCTTTAAAATACAATTTACCTTGAACCAATACTAAAATAATTGTGTGTATATACATGTGTGTGTATATATATATATATATATATATATATATATATATATATATATATACATAACTTTAGTCCTGTATACCTTCAATTACTCTGTCTCATTCTCCCTCTTTCTCTTTTTTTTAAAAAAAATTTTTTTTGTGGTTGTTATTTTTTTTCCAAGTAATACTGATTAAAAATATTTACACACCTACTTCTAAGTCCACAGTTTAGCACTCTTATTTGTATGGCTTTAAAAGTTATAGCACAAAATCTTTACATTAAGGATTGGGGGAAAAGATTCCATTCAAAACAAAGCCTGATATATTATATACATACTTTTCCTCTGTACTTTATTTTAAATACATTAATTTTAAAATGATGCTCATCTAACTGTTTTTTGCCAGACCCCCAATGTTAACTGCACAGTAACAATACACATCCCTCATGCAACCTCGTGTTGCCTACATACACGATTTCCTAACATGCATTAGAATACAAAGATATGTATTCTAATGGTTTTATGTATGATTTTATAATATGCAAAGAATTTAAGGAAGGACATGAACCAAGGAAGATAATACAGAGACCCTTACCACAATGAAAATAGATGCATTCATACCTAACTATATAATAAGAATATAATTCATTTAAGTTACCGGAAATATACTTCTCAAAGCTCTCACTCATTGTGAGAAATATTCCCACTCTGTGGCATTAATTGGAAGGAAGGACATCAGTCTGTTTCTATAGAAACAGTTCAGCACAACAGGAAATAATATAACTTTGGTCCACTTATCTGATAGCTTAAGGTCACACTGCCCATCAGTTTACCCCACATGTAAATTTAAAAATGTAATTGTTCTTTCATTCTAAAACTAGCACAGATGTCCTGTCATCCTCTGCTTCTCCAGCTTGGGAATACTCTCCTGGTGTGGTCTCTAGCCCCTCAGCATCTTCGTGATCTTCCATAGCAGCCTCTGCAACATTTGCATGGCTAGGCTCGCTCTCCTCTTGGCTCATGATTTCGGGAGATCAGGTGACCCCTCTTTCTCTTAAAGAAACACATCTTCCTGGCAACTCTGTTTTCTAGAATACTGGCTTTTCTGTGTTTGTAAACCACTGAGTTAAATTAGACTTGCAAGGATAAGAGATTAAGAAAGCAACTTCCTATCTCCCAGTCACCACTGACTTGTTAATAGCCTCCCAGTGTAGGAGTGAGCCACATGACCCATTCACTTTTCATGATTAAGTGTTGATAAGCTCAAGGTTTTACCAAAAGCTATCTACAGATTCAATGCAATCCCCATCAAAATACCAACGCAATTTTTCACAGACCTGGAAAGAATAATACTCAACTTCATATGGAAAAACAAAAAACCCAGGATAGCCAAAAGAATCCTGTACAATAAAACAACCTCTGGAGGCATCACGATCCCTGACTTCAAGCTCTACTATAGAGCTACAGTAATAAAAACAGCTTGGTACTGGCATAAAAACTGACTTGTGGACCAATGGAATCGAATTGAAGACCCTGACATTAATCCACTCACCTATGAACATATAATTTTTGACAAAGAAGCCAAAAGCATACAATGGAAAAAAGAAAGCATCTTCAACAAATGGTGCTGGCATAACTGGATATCAACGTGCAGAAGGCTGCAAATAGATCCATATCTATCACCGTGCACAAAACTTAAGTCCAAGTGGATCAAAGACCTCAACATAAATCCAGCTACTCTGAATCTGCTAGAAGAGAAAGTAGGAAGTAGTCTTGAACGCATTGGCATAGGAGATCGCTTCCTAGGTATAACACCAGTAGCTCAGACACTGAGACAAACAATCAATCAATGGGACCTCTTGAAATTGAAAAGCTTTTGTAGAGCAAAGGATACGGTCAAGAAGGCAAAGCGACAGCCCACAGAATGGGAAAAGATCTTCACCAGCCCCACATCTGACAGAGGACTGATTTCCAGAATATATAGGGAACTCAAGAAATTAAACACCAAAATTCCCAACAGTCCAATTAAAACTGTATTTTAAATGATTTCATTAAGTAGTAGATTTCCATAGCTGTTTCAAATCATAACTCACTGCATGACCCCCTTTTAAGTTTACTGGTTTCACAGAGGTATGCCAAGTTAAATGTACAGATCAAAGATGAAGTTGAAGTCCAAAAATGAGATAGAAACATGAAATGTTTGTCTTTTTACATCTGGATTTCCTTTGTGTAATGTTTTATAACACTATCCATGCATTAGAAAATTCCTAATTTCATTTTGTCTACAGCTGAATAGATTTC
>CABHPR010071396.1:0-17295 GCA_902168415.1 Peromyscus melanophrys | reverse complement strand
CACACACACACACACACACACACACACACACACACACACACACATACGCCTGGACCACAGGTCAGCCGGTCCATCACCCTTTAAGTCTTGGGTGTGATGGGCCTGCAGATTTGCCCCTGGATTTTTTGTAGTTTGCACCACAAGTTTAGGAATTAGCCACCGTGCTTCAGCTTTAGATTTGGAAGTAAAGAGCACTTAGGATACTTACTGGCTTGGCTGTGCTGCACCAAGAGTACTGTGAGGAGAGGTAACAGGAGCATCATCAACTCCAACTAAAGTCCTTGTCTTTCCGGATTCTTTTACCTCAGACGGTGACAGGCCCCTGATGAGTCTTTTGAAAACCTGTACTCTACCGGCTCATGGGAAATTTGGTAACTGAGCAATACAAAAGGCCTTCTCCAATGAAAATTGGGACAGATATCTGGTGTCATCAGTTGCTAAGTAGAATAGAGACCTACAAAACTGAAAGCAATAAAATTTAACCCCTTGTTGAATTCAGACACTGCTTGCTCCAATCCGTCAGCTTCTTTCCACCCAATTCCCAACTGTTGCACAGTTACGTGCAAGGCACAGGGGAACAAAGATTAATAACTCAGATTATTGCCTTTGGTTCTTTCTTGGAGTTTAGATTTCTTTAACCAACGGACAAAGAAAATGAAACTTGGTTTCCAGGATTTGGTCTCCCTGCTCAGTCTGATTTCCCTGTCCATCCGTCTCATACTGCATGTATTGTTTAGATTGTCCTGTAATTTTCACTTACAACTGTCTTTCCTCTACTTTTCCACCTAGAACAAGAGGCCCCAAACGTGCCTGTTGAAGTGGGAGAAGGAAAGGCTCTGTGGGGGAGGATTCAGAAGGGTTGCCGATCATCTTGCAAGGAAAACGATCTCCAAGACCGAGCTACGGTCACATTGTCATTAGAAGTTAGGAAATCGCAGCTGAAGCTGTTCAGGGAGCTAGGGAACAGGTCTAGACAGGAAAGAGGAAGTGTAAGAGAATGGAGAGAGGAATGGGGGGAAGGCAGTGAGGCCGGCAGCCTTTGGCTCCAATCCAGGGACCTGGGTTTGATCCCAGCTCTCTGACATGGGGCAGAATCTCAAGTTGCACTAGGCTGGGCATCTTCCACTTTAAAAGGAATCCGGTGTGTATCCCACAGGACTGTGAAAGACTCAGCGAGGTTCTGTTTATCATGCACATGAGGGGCAGTAGAATCAAACACCCTGGTTTCCTCCAGTGATGAGCTGACTGATGGCCTACCCTAAAGCTCAGAACCTGTGACTACAGTAGCACTCTATATGGCAAAAGGGACTTTGCAGATGCAATTGAATTAAAGACAGCGAGGCGGAGAGATGGCCCTGGATTATTTAGTAGACACAGTATAATCACCAGGTTTTCTTTTTTTAAACATAATTCTTTATTGATTCTTTGGGAATTTCATATCATGGACCTCAATCTCACTTACCTCCCAGTCCCTCCATATCTGCCCCTCACCCCTGCAGCATGCCCCTCCCACAGGAAATTAATTAAAAACAAAACAAAACAAACAAACAAATCACCTCACTCCTCCATCTTTCCAACACCTCTTTATTCATCCTGGCATCGGGAGCTTCGGTGTGTCACGCAGTACACCCTTGCGTCCAATCAGCCCCACCAATAAAATGTTCATTGCAATGAGTCATGGGTCTGGTTCAAAGCCTCTGGCATGCCATCATCACTGGACCCTCACCAAACTCTTGGACATCCTGCTGTTACCCTGACTCATGGAGATCCTGTGCACTCTAGCAGGTCATAGATGGGGTAGATGCTAGGGTGGGCCAACCCAAAGCCCAGGATGTGGGTCTGGGTGGTGGTAGCTGAGCTGATCAGGCCTGGCCACTAGAGCCAGCTCTCCTAGGCCCATGCCATGGAGGGGAGGGCAGTTCTTCCATACCCATGGTGAGGGGTGGGGTCATCTCTCCCATTGGGGGTGGGGTCACAAAGGTTCTTATTACAGGGAAGCAAAGGGTCAGAAGGAGCTGTGATAGCAGAAGCAGAGATGGCAACAGTGAATGGCAGACCGGGTATGAGTCTAGGAGTGCAGCTGGCCCCTGAACCTGGAGTGAGAAGGCACAGCTCCTACCCCAGACCCTCTAGAAAGAATTCATGTGTCAACATTTGATTTTCTTTTGCCTGGAAGAACTCTGGCCTCCTGAAGTGTAAGTATATTGTTCTCAGCAACCTCATTTTTTTGTTTGTTTGTTGTTTGTTTTGTTTTTGTTTCTTGAGATAGGGTTTCTCTGTGTAGCCCTGGCTGTCCTGGACTCGCTCTGTAGACCAGACTGGCCTGTGCTGGTATCAAAGATGTGCACCACCCCTGCCTGGCTTAGCCACCTAATTTTTGCTTTTTAAAAAATAGGACACTTTTAGCTATGTCTTCCTTTCCCCATGAAAGGCCAAATGAAGTTATTTGAAGACCACCCCTCAGACATTTGTATCTCTTTCTTCCTTTCCTTCCTCCTTTGTTTTTTTCTTGGTTTTCCATCCAGGAACTATAGGTACCCATGTGCCACTCCCAGAGACCTCTGGTTATTGCTCAATGGTGCTTGAGTTCCATGCCAAGGTATTTGTTCCTATTGGTTTATTTTTTTTCTGTTAGTAGCTTGTCCCCTAAAATGCACACTGTACTCTTAAAAGGGACTATGAAAAGAGTAGTTAGATTAAAATAATTTTATTCTAATTGCAAATTAGTGAAGAGTAGGAAGGATCACTCAGCAGAGAATTCACAGCAGAGAGTACCATTCCTGGTATATTTTAGTGTATGTTTCTTTGATGATTTTATTGTGTATATGCATGTAGGTATATGTATGTGTGGTTCTCTATTGTTTCTCTCAAATTTAGATTTCCTAGGGCTGATATACATATTTAATGGTATAACTTTATAAGTCCTTATTTTGTTTTCCTTTTTTTATTTTTGAGATTATAAGTTGATTACATCATTTCTCTCTTCTCTTTCCTCCCTCACATGCGCTCCATACACACACACATATATATTCCTAAATATAACCTCTTCAGTCTGTATAATATTACCTGAATGTATACTTTCAGGGATGACTGTTTGGCAAAGGACAACCAGTTGGTGTGCTCTTCCCTGGGTAAGGCCACCTCTCCCATTCCCAGCCTTCCAGAGTTGCTGATAGTTCTTTGTGTAAGGTTAAGACATCATGGCCTTTTCTCCATCCGGTTTCACATGTTCATTGACATCATCCTTCTTCAGTCCACATTTGGGCGGTGCAATGGTTTGAATGATGTTGGCTCCAGAGGCTCAGCGATTTGCTTGCTTAGTCCCCAGTTGAACTGTTTGAGAAGGATTAGGAGCTATGACCTTGTGACAGTAGACATGGCCTTGTTGGAGGAAGTGTGTCACTGGGAGTGGGCTTTGAGGTTTCAGAAGCCCAAGCCAGGCTCAGTGTCACTCTCTCTGCCTGCTGCCAGTGGATCAGGATGTAAAGCTCTCAGCTACTGGTCCAGTGCCATGCCTGTCTGTTTCCCTGCCATGATGACAGTGGACTGATGTGGGATAATGCTCTGATACACTGGTTTAATAAAACACTGATTGGCCAGTAGCCAGGCAGGATGTATAGGTGGGGCAAGCAGACCAGGAGAATTCTGGGAAGAGGGAGGGTGGAGTGAGGAGTCACCAGCCAGACACAGAGGAAGCAAGATGACAAGGCAGGACTGAGAAAAGGTACCAAGCTACATGGCTAAACATAGATAAGAATTATAGGTTAATTTAAGTGTAAGAGCTAGTCAGTAATAAGCCTGAGCTAATGGCTGAGCAGTTATAAATAATATTAAGCCTCTGAATGATTATTTTATAAGCAGTTGTAGGACCAAGGGGCTGGGCAGGACCAGAGAAACCTTCCGACTACAGTGGTCTAACCTTCTGAAACTGTAAGCAAGCTCTCAATTAAGTGCTTCCTTGTAAGAGTTGCCTTGATCATGGTGTCTCTTCACAGTAAGAGAATAGTAACCCAAACAGAAGATGGTACCAGAAGTGGGTGTATTGCTGTGACAGGCCTGACCATGGTGTTATTTGGAGGAATACAGAAGACTTTGGGACTTTGGATTAGAAAAATGGTTGGCTGCTTTAAGTGCTGCTTAATAGGACATCCTAGTAGTATCTGAGAGTAATGTGACATGTGAGGAGCCAGCTCAAGAGGTTTCAGAAGGGAAGAATATTACTGTCTGGCCTAGAGACTATTCTTGTGATATTTTGGCAAAGAATATGGTTGTGGGGCTGGAGAGATGGCTCAGCAGTTAAGAGCACTTCCAAAGGACCTAGGTTCAATTCCCAGCACCCACATGGCAGCTAACAACTGTCTGTAACCCCAAGAGCTGACACCCTCACACAGACATATATGGAGACAAACACCAATGCACATAAAAAGAAAAAGAAAAAAGAAAGAGAATGTGGTTGCTTTTTGCCCTTGTCCTAAGAATCTGCACGAGGCAAAATTGAAGAGTTTTGGATTAATGGCTTTGGCAGAGGAGATTTCAAGACAGCCTAGTACTGACTGTGTCTTGTGGTTATTAGTGATCACTCTTATGCAGATCTACAATGAAAAAGAACAATCAAGGCAAAAAAGAAATACTAAAGTTTGAGCAAAAAGGATAGATGAAAACAAAACAAAACAGTCCAGGCATGGTGCCTTTAATTTCAGCACTTGGGAGGCAGAGGCAAGCCTCTGTAAGTCTGAGGCCAGCCTGGTCTACATAGTGAGTTCCAGGACAGTCAGGGCTACATAGTGAGACCCTGTCAAAAAACAACCAAACAAAAAACAAACAAACAATACAAAGAGCACCTGGAAGTGTTGGAGCCAAGCCCTGTGCTCAAGGAGATACATTGTTTAAAGAAAAGCCTGGCCGGGCGGTGGTGGCCCATGCCTTTAATCCCAGCACTCGAGAGGCAGAGCCAGGCGATCTGTGAGTTCGAGGCCAGCCTGGGCTACCAAGTGAGTTCCAGGAAAGGCGCAAAGCTACACAGAGAAACCCTGTCTCGAAAAAAAAAAAAAAAAAAGAAAAGCCTGATGCTAACTGGAACAGAGGGAGTAGTGACCTCAGGGAGAGACCCCACCCCGCTGTGCTTCCAGCTTGTGAGAAGGCATTCAAGGAAAGCTTAAACAGTAAAGGAAACCAACAACAATAGAAAGCTTATGCAAATGAGAGTCAGGGAGAGGCCCAGGTTCCAGCCCCAGCAAGCAGAAAAACTTGGCAGCTTCAACCATGTGTTCTGGCTTTATCAAGAAAGATACAGGAAAGGGGTTATAGACTCTTTCTCAGTGGTTAAGGGAAGCCGCTGGGGCCCAGGGTTTGGCAAGACAATCCTCAGTGAAGGCTTGGAAAGGCTGTGGCATGAAGCTGTCTGTGAAGGGGAAGCCTGGATTGAGTTGGAGACTCCAAGATGGAGATGCCAGAGCTGTGGGGGCATGCCTGTTAAGGAGAGCTGCAGGGTGTGGAACCAGCCCTGGAGAAAGAGGGGGAGAGGGGGAGAGGGGGAGAGAGAGAGAGAGAGAGAGAGAGAGAGAGAGAGAGAGAGAGAGAGGCTGTGTTGCAGTAGACAAAACTTCTGGAAGGAGTTGGAGTTCTGGAGAGAGCTTTGACATTGGAAATGGAGATGCAGAGTTTGGAGTTTGCCCTGCTGGGTTTAAGGTCTTGCTTTGGTCTAGTATTTCCTCACTATGTTCCTTTTCCTCTCTTTTGGAATGGTAGTGGATATTATATGCCATAGTATGTTGGAAATATGTGATCTGTTTTTTGTTGTTTTTTTTTCCCCCAAGACAGAGTTTCTCTGTGTAGCCCTGGCTGTCCTGGAACTCACTTTGCAGACCAGGCTGGCCTAGAACCCAGAGATCCACTTGCCTCTGCCTCTTGAGTGCTGCGATTAAAGATGTGTGCCACCATTGTCCAGTGGTCTGCTTTTTTTTATTTTCATGTTACAGTTAAGAGATTACCTTGAGTCACAGAAGAGACTTGGAAAGTTTAAACAGTATTAAGAATGTAAATAACTATGGGGACTATTGAAGTTGAACTATACACATTTTGCATTATGTATGGCTGCACACTTATGGGGGCCAGAGAATGTAATGTGGTGGTTTGAATAATGCCTCCATAGGTACATATTTGCTTGATTAGTCCCCAGATGGTGAACTGTTTTAGGAGGATTAGAAGGATTAGGCGGTGTGGCCTTGTTGGAGGAAGTGTGTCACTGGGGGTGGGCTTTGAGGTTTCAAAAGCTCATGCCAAACCCAGTGTTGCTCTCTCTGCCTACTGCCTGTGGATCAAGATGTGAAGTTCTCAGCTACTGCTCCAGCACTGTGCCTGGCTGCTTCTTGTCATAATGATAATGGACTAATCTTCTGAAACTGTAAGGAAGCCCCTGACTAAGTGCTTTTTTTTGTAAGAGTTACCTTGGGGGGGCTGGAGGGATGACCCAGCACCCACATGGCAGCTCACAACTGTCTGTAACTCCAGTTCCAGGGGATCTGACACCTTCATACCAATGCACATAAAATAAAGTTAAATAAATAAATAAATAAATAAATAAATAAATAAATAAATAAATAAAAGAGTTGCCTTGGTCATGATATCTCTTCACAGCAATAGAACAGTGACCAACACAGGCAGTCCTGTTGGTGAGACTATATGGGTGTAGCTTCTGATATTACTAGGAGATACAATCTCATAGTCAACTCCCTAATCATCTGGCTCTTAGAATCTTTCTGGCCCCTTTTCTTTTCTCTCTTTCTTGCTCTCTCTCTCTTTTTTGGGGGGCAGGTTTTGGGACAGGGTTTCTCTATAGTTTTTGGTGCCTGTCCTGGATCTTGCTCTGTAGACCAGGCTGGCCTCGAACTCAGAGATCCGCCTGGCTCTGCCTCCGGAGTGCTGGGATTAAAGGCGTGCGCCACCGCCTGGCCCGGCCCCTCTTCTTCAATGTTCTCTGAGCATTAGGTGTAGGAATGTTTTATAGATGTATCTCTTGGGACTGGGATCCATAATTCTACATTTTGGTTGGTTGTGGTTTTTCTGTAATGGTCTCTACCTATTGAAAAGAGAAGTTTTCAGATGGGCTATGGTGGTGCACACCTTTAATCACAGCACTCAGGAGGCAGAGGCAGGTGGATCTCTGTGAGTTCAAGGCCAGCCTGGTCTACAAAGTGAGTTCCAGGACAGCCAGGGTGGCTACACAGAGAAACTTGGTCTACAAAAACAAAAACAAAAAACAAACAAAAAAAGCAAAGAGAAACGTTCTTGATGAGGTGTGAAGACTTTTCAGACATCCTGTGTTGCCTGCCTCCCTCCCCTTCCCTAAAGCGTCACCCTTTTCCCCATCCCCCCCCCCCATCAGATCACTTGTATCCTAATATTTCCCTTTACCCTCTGTGGTGGTTTGAAAGAAAATGCCCCCAAAGGGAGTGGCACAATTAGGAGGTGTGGCTTTGTTGGAGTGGGTGTGGCTTTGTTGGAGTGGGTGTGGCCTTGTTGGAGGAAGTGTGTCACTGTGGAGGCGGGCTTTCAGGTCTCGTAGATGCTCGTCTCACCCAGTGTCTCAGTTCAATTCCTGTTGCCAGCACAAGATGTAGAACTTTTAGCTACTGCTCCAGCACCATATCTGCCTGCATGCCACTACGTCCCACTGTTGTGGAATAATCTTTTTGTACACTGTGAAGATGTGTCTCTGCCAAGACACCTTCTGATTGGTTTAATAAAGAACTGAAAGGTCAACAGCTAGGCAGGAGAGGATAGGCATGACTCCCAGGGAGAGAGAGGAACTCTGGGAAGAATCTGAGGTATGCAAGATTCACCAGTGAGATGTGGAGCAAGTCAGACATTCAGTATGGAGGAGAGGTAACAAGCCATGTGGCAGAATGTAGATTAATATAAATAGGTTAATTTAAGTTATAACAATTGGGAACAAGCCTAAACTAAGACCATGCTTTCATAGTTAATAAGAAGTCTCCGTGTCATTATTTGGGAACTGGCAGTCCAAAGAAAGTCCGACTATATCCCATTGTGATGATAATGGACTGAACCTCTGAACTATAACTCATTCAATTAAATATTTTCCTTTATAAGAATTGCTGTGGTCATGTTGTCTCTTCATAGCAATAGAAACCTAAACTAAGACACCCTCTGTGGTGGTTTGAATGAAAATGTCCCCCATAGGCTCATAAGGAGTGGCACTATTTGAAAGGATTAGGATGCGTGGTCTTGTAGGAATAGGTGTAGCCTTATTGGAGGAAGTGTGTCACTGGGGATGGGCTTTGAGGTTTCAGATGCTCCAGCCAGGCCTGGTGTCACCCTCTCTTCCTGCTGCTGCTGCTGATCAATATGTAGAACTCTCAGCCACCTCTCCACCACTATGTCTGCCTGTATGCCGCCATGCTTCCCACCACAACGATAATGGACTAAACCTCTGAAACAGAAAGCTAGCCCTGATGAAACTTTTTCCTTTATAAGAGTTGCTGTGCTCATGGTGTCTCTTCACAGTAATTAAACCCTAAGACACCTTCCTCCAACCTTCTTCTGTATTTACCCCTCTCCCACTTCCTAAGGAGCTCCCCTTTCATGTTCTATTTCTCTTTTGTAAGTTCTTTTTCAAATTTATATTTCCCAGGATTCACATACTTATTTAATGGTGTAACTTTACTGCTCCTTAAGGTTCAATGGGAATCAAGATTTGTTTTCTTTGCATAATTTAAAAATTGTATTTATTATTATTGTATTTATGAGTGTGGGTGCCAGTGCCATGGTGCACATGGAGAGGTCAGGAGACAACCTGTGGGTCAGTTCTCTTTTCATCTGGGAATCAAACTAGTTAATAACTTGCCTTACTGTAAAAAGTATTTAAAACCACTATCTTCAGGGGTTCTTTGTTCATATGTGACCACTTGGATTTGGTTTTTTTTATTAAAGGCATTCCTTTGTTGTGACATACTTTTAAGCATTTCTAATGACCATCAAGTGAACATTCCATAACTTATTCATCACTTTTTAGCATTTAATATATAAGCTGACTAACACTGGTCCTTGTTTAAGTCATCATGTAGAAGGCAAGAGCACGCCGGGCGGTGGTGGCGCACGCCTTTAATCCCAGCACTCGGGAGGCAGAGGCAGGCGGATCTCTGTGAGTTCGAGGCCAACCTGATCTACAGAGTGAGATCCAGGACAGGCACCAAAGCTACACAGAGAAACTCCGTCTCGAAAAACCACAAAAAAAAAAAGAAGGCTAGAGCAGACATGTTGATAACAACCAAAGTGTGGAAAGAAAACACAACCGGTGTGTGCACATTCCTGTTGTTGGGTGGAAATGTGAAAAATTATAGCCATATCAATGGAATTTAATATGAGTAAAATATTTCCTGGAATGACCCAGAGAATGCACATGGACTTCATAGTTACTAGGTTGGAATGCCGGCTGGAGAGATGGCTCAAAGGTTAAGAATGCTTCCTGCTCTTTCAGAGGACCTGTGTTTAGTTCTGAGTACTCATATGGCAGCTTACAACTTCCTATAACTTCAATTCCAGGGGAATTCAACTCCCTTGTCTGACCTACAAAGCTTTTGCATGTACATGGTGCACATTAACTCATGCAGTCAAATACACATACAAATTTAAAAAAACAAGCAAATAAATTTTTTGTCAAGGTTGCAATAATGATAAAAATTATCACATCTTATACCCATAGTACCCTTTTCTTCATCTTCTTTCACAAAAGACTTAGCATGAACTCAACAGAACAAACAACCCAGTTAAAAACAGGCCAGGGACTTGACAAGCCAAAAGATTACACAAATGACTCCTGAACACATGAAAAGATTCTCAACGCCATTAATCATTAGGGAAATGAAAATCACAACAGTAAGATACAACCTCACACCCAGTAGGCTGGCTGCTACTTAAACAGACCAGAAAATAACAAGTGTTGGCAAGGATATGGAAAAACTAGAATCTGTGAGAACTACTATTGGAAGTTCATAGTGGCAAGGTATAGCCACTATGAAAATAGTCCCTCCAAAAGGAAAAAAAAAAAGGACTTACCATATAATCCAGTAATTCAACTTTTACTTACTGTATATATTCAAAATAGTTAAAGGCAAGGTATTGAAGAAATACTTATACATTTGTTCTCAAAGCATCATTATTCACTAATACCAAAACTTGAAAGCAATCCAATTATCCCATGATGGGTGAATGGACAAACAAAGGGTGGCAAACATTATTCGGCTTTGGTGGTGGAATTCTGAAATGCACTACACCATGAGTGAATCTTGCCGACACTATGCCTGGAAAAACAGAATGCTGTGGAATAATCCTTTTGTACACTGTGAAGATGTATTGCTCTCATTGGTTTACTAAAAAGCTAACTGGCCAATAGCTAGGCAGGAAGAGGTTAGGTGGGAAAGCAGACTGAGAGAACGCTGGGAAGAAGAAGGGTGGAGTCACCAGCCAGACTTAGAGGAAGTAGGAGATGAACTTGCTGTAGGGAAAAGGGGCTGGCTAAAGAAACCCACCCTGACCCTGGATCCCAGAACTAGGGAAAGATGGCTCAGATAAGGCCAGTGAAAGAAACACAGTTTAGCTCTGAAATCAGAGCCATGTCTGCCCCTGGCCAACTAACTTGTGAAACCAACCAATCACAGAGCAGGACAGTAGAGCCCTAGCCCTGGGGCCCAGGAACAGGGAAAGAAATACAGCCTGGGTTTGGAACCTTAGCCAGAGAAATGAACACTTTATCCCCAAACCCAGAACCAAGGAAACATGCCCTGACTATGAAACTAGTGCCAAAGAAACACTCCAGGTCCCTAGAATCAGAGTCAGTGGAAGAAATGTGCCCTGGCCTTAGAATTAGTGTCCAAAAGCTAAGTAAGGCCAGTGAAAGAAACACAGTTTGGCTCAGATCAGAGCCATCTCTGCCCCTGGCCAACTGACTTGTGAAACCAACCAATCACAGAGCAGACAGTAGAACCATGGGCCCCAAGTCAACCCCTAGTTGATTCTGCCTCCAAGACATCCTATATAAACTGCCCTGCTTGGTCAGTTAAAAAAAGAGCTATTTTCTCCACCGTGGTAGAAGCAGCTACTCTCCTGGACTCCTCCTTCCCAAATAAATCTCTTTCTCAAAAGACTTGGGTGTGAAGATCTACATTCCCTGGAGTAGAGAAGATCCTTGCTGAGATGTCCCTCAGTGGACAGAGCAAGAGAAAGCTGAACAAGTAACACTTTTCTCCAGAGCTGGAAGAGATTGCTACATTTCTGCAGGGGTTTCCCCTTTTGCAGAGTGAAGCAAAAGAAGCAACATCTTAGGCTGAAGAAGCAGAGCTCTGCTAGGAAGCCCCCTTAAGTGGGGGCTGAGCAAAGCCCAGGTATAGAGGCTCTCCAGGAGAGGAGCAGGATTGCTATATTCTGCAGGAAGACCATCCCCCATCACACCAGGTATAGCCTGACTTTCCCAAACAGTCAGGATACCCTTCCCTGCTGAAGCAGTTTCAGGTGTGACTCTCCTGAGCAGTCAGAAAAACTTCCCTTCCAAGGCTGAGCGGTGTCTTTGCAGCTCCAGCCATCAGAGCTGTCCTAAGCAGCTCAAGGTGTTGTCTGACTCCCCAAGTAGTCAGGATACATTTCCCCAGAGTTGCAAAACTCACATTTTGGTGCCAAAATCTGGGATCAAACCCACAGAGTTGCAACAAATTTACTTACACTTGTCATGCTGAGAAAAGTTACTGAGACACGTGGTTGAACATAGATAAAAAAATATGGGCTAGTTTAAGTTGTAAGAGCTAGTTAGTAACAAGCCTAAGCTATCAGTGGAGCATTTATAATTAATACTAAGGCTCTGTGTGGTTATTTGGGAGCTGGGTGGAGGGAACAGAGAAAGTCTGCTTACAACAGAAAATCACAGAAAGACAGATCCTGTCTGAACACACCCATCAGAGGTACCTAGAATAGTCAAATTCAGAGATGCAGGAAATAGGGCAGTTGATGTCAGAGATTGGGGGAACGGGACAGTGAGGAATCATTTCATGGGTACAAGATGAATGTATTTCTGGAGATGGGTTGTATCACTCTACACTTCAAAATGCCTGAGAGAAGCTAAGGAGTCATCTTAGTTGGTTAAGCACTTACCACACAAGCATGAAGACCACCAGGTTTGAACCCTAGAACACAGGTGAAAAAAACTGGCTGTAGTGGCATGTGCTTATGAGCTCAGTGCTGAGGGGGCAGAAGCAAGCAGATCCCTGGAGCTCGAAGGCTGGCTGGCCTAGTCTAATTGGTAAGATCCAGGCTGATCAGAAGACAAGGTTGACAATACCTGAGGAATGACACAAGGTTGTCTGTTAGCCTCTATGTACACTTGCACACATATACACCCATGGACCACTGAACACACAAAAACACTTACATACACATTTAAGATGATAGATTTTAGGTTTTGAGTATTTTTACCACAATTAAAAAGTAATATTAAAAATGAGTTTGGATGGTCTCCAGTATTTCATTCTTTGTAAAATGCATTCAAATATATGAGCACATTAGATACAACAACTTATAAGGAAGGAGGCTGAATGTTATTACTTCCCTTTTAGAGTAGAAGAGATTCCTTGTAGGGGTAGAGGTTTTTTTGTAACCAGTCCAACAGGAATGGGGATATTTTAAAGAGACATTTGTGCCCCTCCCTTTGGCTCTCAGACTATGGAAACAATGATCAGCAAGAAATAGGAATTTCCCCTGGAATCTCACGCTGGGAGAAGAAGACTGAAGCCTGTGCTGGCCAGAGGAGAAACTTTGTTTCATTTTGTTTCTGGTTTTTCGAGACAGAGTTTCTCTGTGTAATCCTGGATGTTCTGGAACTTGCTCTGTAGACCAGGCTGGCCTGGAACTCAGAGATCCACCTGCCTCCTGAGTGCTGAGATTAACGGGGAGCGCCACCACACCTGGCTTTTTTTGTTTGTTTTCTGAGGAGGAACCTTGTTTCTAGGAAAGAGATTTCATATGGTTTAACAATTTATCAGACCGTGTTGTAGGAAAGATTGAGCTGAAACAATGTTAGGTCAGTGATGGGCAAGGCTACACTTTAAAGATGACTATTTAGCTCTGCACACCACTGGCCCTGTATTTAAATCTCGATGCTGGCATCCGTTGTAGTTATGAGCTATGATGTGATCTTCTCTGGTCCTCATCCCCACAGCTCTGTGGCACTGACACCTGGGCCCTATTTTTGCACTGTCATATCTTTATTTCTACATACTCTATCTTGGCAGGACCCAGTGAGCTCTCCCCACCATTCGCTCCCCTAATTTTGGAGACGCACTCAGGGACTAGAGTTTCCTCAGGAAACTTCCTCAAGGGCTCCATAGAAAATGGAGTTGGTATGTTAGCCTTCCTCAGCAACCTGAACAGAATTGGGTGAATTCTGACAAATACATGCACTCTTGTACCCCACACCTTTGTTAAAATACAGAGTATTTTTAGCAATCAACAAAGTTTGCCGCTCTACCCCAAAGCATCTACCTACCCTGTGGATCTTTTACTCTCTAAGAAATCTTCATTCTTTTGGAGAGGGCAGGGGCCGGAGTGGGAGTGTGGAAGGCGATGGCTATTTGCTGAGCATTGTTCTCAAGCATTGTTTCTCACCCAAGACCTGGGACCTACTAAATTAGGGGAGGCGTGAAAACACAGAAAACAAAGAAATAACTTCCTCTGTTTCTCACATTTAGCTAAAACTTCCCTTTCCTTGGATAGTGGAGGCCAAGTTCTAGTTTGAGAGAGGGTGAAGGAGAGCGACCCCCCACCATGCACACAGCTGTTTCCACTATTGGTACTATTTTCAGACCCTAATTATTAAGCTTCCTTAAGCAGCTGCTCTCTATCCTCTGCTCCTACTTGTAAAACTCTTATGTCTTTGTAGCTCAATTAATAAACCCATAAGCTGGAGAATAAAGGTCTGTGCTAGCCCTTGATATGGTGATGACATTTACATGGTACCCAGATCCTCCCAGAGCTTACAGTTGGGTGGGAAAGATCAGCATACATGAATCTAATGTATACATACCCTAAATCAGGTCACCTTCTGGAGTCTCTTTCTTTTAAAAAAAATTTAACAGTTTCTCTTAGCATATATTAGACATAATTTGTTTCATTGTGACATTTTCATATATGCATATAACGTATTTTGATCATATTCTTCCCGTTCCGTTAGCCCTTTTGTCCCCCACTTCCACTGATTTTCCTCAGTAGGAAACTCTTTCTTGGAGATGAAACTAACTACTACTCGCTGACAACTCCAAACCCTGCAAGCCTTTTCGCTGGCCCTTTTATCCTCTTTTTACCAACTTCTCTGCATCAGGAACCAACCATGTCTACTTCTGTGGTCTCCATACCTCTTCTCAAATGCATCCCCCCCTATGTCTTCATTTCCACACTGGCTCATGATCTTCTCATCCATCTTCTCGACCATGACTTTCTTTTTTTTTTTTTTTTTTTTTTTTTGGTTTTTCAAGACAGGGTTTCTCTGTGAAACAGTCCTGGCTGTCCTGGAACTTACTCTGTAGCCCAGGCTAGCCTCGAACTCACAGAGATCCGCCTACCTCTGCCTCCCAAGTGCTGGGATTAAAGGCGTGCACTACCACCGCCTGGCCGGACCACGACTTTCTAGCCACTGCAATATCTGTCTCAATGCCAGTGTCTTAGTTACTTTTCTATTGATGTGAAGAGACACCATGACCAAGGCAACTTATAAAAGAAAGCATTTCATTTGGAGCTCACAGTTCCAGAGGATATAAGGTCCATGATCATGGTGGGGAGTACAGCAGCAGGCGTGTAAGTACAGCACTAGAGCTGCAGCTCAGAGCTTACATGTTGAGACAACAAGAAGGTGGGGAATGCTAGCTGGGAATAGTGTGGGCTTTGGAAATTCAAAGTCCTCACACCTCCTCCAACAAGACCACACCTCTTCATCCTTCCCAAACAGCTCCATTAACTGGAGAACAAGCATTCGGATGTATGAGTATATGGGGGCCATTCTCATTCAAATCACAGTAGTCAGTCTGATCCAGCCATTTCTTGAAATTCCTAGGCTTACAGGACAGAACACACAGTATTCAACACTCCCAAGCAGCTAGCCCTGCCCACCTGCAGCCTTATCTCCTGCTGCCTACTCCTTCTCAGGCATGACAGAAACACAAGGGAAATTCATGAACCATTCAAAAAAGACCCTTCCTACTCTGGGATCTAGTTTTCCTTTCCTACTGACAGAATCAAGGAACTTGAACACAAAGGATAAAAGAATTGCCTAAAATCAGTTCACAACTTCATTTACTACAAAAAAATTCTTTTAAAAAAAAAGCTAACAAGTTCATATATCTACTTAACTTTTACACTTTAAATTTTAGACTTTGCTTAATCTTTAAACCCTGTAAATTACAACCTTGGAGAAGTTCAAACCTCTCAAAGCCACAAAATCATCCATATAGACATCCAAGGGTGACTCTCTGTGGAGGAGCCCACATTCATGTCTCCAGATTGTGCCTGCCCCTTCCCTATACAACTTGATTTCTAAATACTTAGTACATTTGCTAACTTGATTTCATGACAGTTCATCCTGAAAATCCTTCTGAGGTTTAGTTAAGATTCTGGCTGTACCTGAGTGGAGGGCCTGAACACCAAAGGGAATGACTCAGGCTGTTGGTAGCTACCATGTTGGGTTGTGTCTCCCTGATGCAGCTGACACTTCCAACCCAGCAATGCTCTTTGCTCTGGCTTCAGGAGGCTGCTCTGCTGGTCTACTACATCAATGACCCCTCCTGCCATTAATTGCTGTTTAGGAACCTCCCATTCCAGGCCCGACACACCCACAAATACACTGGTATCTCAGCTCTGTTATCTGTGTGTTTCTCTGGTTACCTGTGCCCTCTCATTATCTGTAACTGAATGCTCCTTCCCACAGGCCTGAGAGCTCACTGAAAGCGAGGGTATTCATCTCTGAGTCGAACTTGAACAGAGAAAAAGCTCAGGTGTGCTAGGCTTTGTCCCAAGGCCTTTTCACAGATCATCCCAGGCCTTGAGACACTGGAGGAGAAAGATGTTACTATGCCATCCATTCACAGTAAGGAGAGTAACCATTAGGGACTTTGCTCAAACACGGCTGCTCAAAGTACCAGAGCTGAGGTTTTAAACTCAAGGATCAGCTCCAAGAGTCATTTGTAATCCCTGGGCTCACCTGCTCTTCGATGTAATTGTCACACAAACATTTTTATTCCCCCATCTCAGTATGTCGGTAGCCAAAGCCTGCAACTCTCCCAGCAGCCCCCTTCTCCACATCTGCCACCCACTGCTCCTTCAGTCCAGTGAAGCTTGGAGTCTTCGCCAAGCTTGGAGTCTTCACCTTTCACATCTCTCTTCTCTTCTCCCATTACGTCCAGGGACTATGTTTTGTATTCCTTGGGAGCATCTATCTGATTTGCTCCTTCTCCTTCATTCTCCCTTACTGTCATCGGGACAACAGCTTCCTTCAGCTGTCCCTGACTATACTGCCTCTTCCTTTGGGGCCTCAGAGTTTACATAACAACACAAGAGCTAGATATTGTTTACATCTTTTTTTTTTTTTTTTTTCCTGAGACAGGGTTTCTCTGTGTAGCCTTGGTTGTCCTAGAACTAGCTCTGTAGACCATGCTGGCCTGGAACTCACAGAGATCTGAGAGCTAGGATTAAAGGTGTGTGCCACTACTGCCTGGCTTGTTTACATCTTAAAGATGAAGAATTGAATGAGGCACTACAGGTGCAAAAGAGATTTGTTTGATGTAAGTTCCAAAAAGACTAGAGACTTTGGGCAAGTCACTTAACCTCACAGAGTCTCAGAAAGTTCATTCATAAAATGCAGATAATAAATAACAGTAATTACCTTACTGAAGATAGCGAAGTAACTTAGAATCCTGCCCAACACACAGTATGTGCTCAGCGGTTATCAGCAATGAAAGGTCACAGTACTTAACCATGAAAGCTATGTACAGCGTGTTGAAAATTCCACTTCACTGATTGTGCCAGATAAAATGTTTTTTGGACGTTTTAGAATCATGATCGAGAGGAAGTTACCCTGCCTGGCTCCTTTGTCCTTCAATTCTCTGCTGGGAAGTTCGTTTTCAGAATGTATTTCAAAAGATAATACTGTCCATTTGGGGGAAAGTGGCCCGGATCTGCGGTTCTGTATGTCTGGATCATGTGACCCTGTACAGGAGCGACTGAAGCCTCTCACAAAATAGA
>CABHPR010071394.1:0-20971 GCA_902168415.1 Peromyscus melanophrys | reverse complement strand
TGATGGCCAAGCAGTTTAAATAATGTAAGCGTCTGTGTGTTTATTTTGTAAGTGGTTTCTGGGACTGGCGGGACTTGGGAGCTGGCGGGACTTGGGAAATTTTCCAGCAACACGTCAGGGAGTGGGTTGGCCCTTGAGTTCCCTGTTCCTGCTGTGGAGTATCTACCTATGAAACACGAGGCACCATAGAGTCATGATCTCCTATGCGTTCTGTTGGCTGAGTCATTGTGGTCAACACTGTGCTGACTGACCCAGCTCATGACAGCCACGGTATTGGCGTGTATGTAACACATATGCCTCTACATGCCAGCACCAGCATGGCTCATACCTCCTCTAGCTCAGTGGTTCTCAACTTGCCCGATGCTGTGACCCTTTAATATAGTTCATGTTGTGGTGACCCCCAACCACAAAATTACTTTTGTTGCTACTTTATAACTGTGATTTGCTACTGTTATGAATCATAATGTAAATATGTGATATGGGTTTCTTGTGATAGGGTCGTTCAACCCCCAAAGGGGTCGCGGCCTACATATTGAGAAACACTGCTCTAGAGGCTATACCAGTGTGTCATGCTTCTCCACAGGACACAACCAATCAAACTTACTTGATTTTCCTCCCTTTAGTTCTAAAACAAACAAATCAAATTTAACAACAACTTTCAATTTTAAAGCTATTACTAAAGTTTGGTACAATATTTCAGACTTGAATTCAATTTTGCACTTTCCAAACGCAAATAAAACACCTCACAGTTTGCTTTCCATTGCATCATTCTGAATTGAAAGCAGGAATAAAGCCCGAGTGGTCACATGGAAGGATGCACTGAAATAGTGTTTGCTCCTCAGTTTCCAGGAAGCACTGGGTGATCTCTGTTTGGAGTCCGCAGTTAATATGTGAATAGACAGCACCCAGGGCTCTGGAGGAACGTGAGGTCAACCACACAGGTTGACAAGGCTCCTGGAGCTCCTGGAAGGATACACGAGAGCGGTTCATGTCTAAGGGGTGTAAAAGTGATGTTTTGAGTTCTGCATAATGAGCTTCTGAATGAATTAGGGTAACTAGTACTACTTGGACATTGTTCTCTGTCCTCATCAGAACTTATTCCCCATTTAACTGTACTTTGTAATCTGGCCAGTCCTTCCTGTCCCCTTCCCTCTCTCCTTTCCCAGCCCCCTATAATTATTCTACTCTCAAATTCTGTAAGAGCAACTCTTTTAGATTTGATTATTCACAACAATCAAGATACGGAATTCACTTAAGTGCCCATCAACAGATGAATGGATAAAGAAAACATGTATGTACAATGGCCATTGAGATGATGAAAACCTGTCATTTGTCTGAGCCCAGAGGAAAACCTGTTAAATGAACTATGGCAGGTATAAAAGAGAAACACTACCTCTTCCTTTATATGGAAAACTCACTTTTGAAGCAACTGGAGTCTGCCTGGAGTCCACATGGAGAATTAGCTGTGTAATTGAATTAGCATACATTAGAATGCAGTGTAACAAAAACATGAAGTGTGTATTTATATAAAATTAAAGTGTACCAGTAGTTATAGTAATTGTTTAGGAATTTGATCAACAAAAAATTTTCATGTCCTGTGTGGTGGTGCACACCTTTAATCCTAGCACTCGGGAGGCAGAGGCAGGTGGATCTTTGTGAGTTTGAGGCCAGTCTGGTCTACAAAGTAAGATCTAGGACAGCCAGGACAGCTACACAGAAAAACCCTGTCTTAAAAAAAAAGAAAGAAAAGAATGAATTTCCTTCCCAGAGGAATATTTTATGTCTTATCATTTTTAGACTTTTGGGTTAAAAACTGTTGTTGGAAAATTTCTCTCGAGCTCCCAAGTCCCGCCAGCTCCCAAGTCCCGCCAGTCCCAGAAACCACTTACAAAATAAACACACAGACGCTTACATTATTTAAACTGCTTGGCCATTAGCTCAGGCCTATCATTGTCTAGCTCTTACTCTTATATTTAGCCCATTTCTATTAATCTCTATTTTGCCACGTGGCTCGTGGCTTACCGGTACTTTATATCTTTCTTGTTCTGGCCGCGGCTCCAGGCAGTCTCTCCCCTTTTACCTTCCTGTTCCCTCTCCGCCCTTCTCTGTTAGTCCCGCCTATACTTCCTGTCTGGCTACCGGCCAATCAGTGCTTTATTGATACAGAGTGATATCCACAGCAAAAACAGTTAAGACTAACAGACATGTTACAAGAGCAGACCTACAAATGGCTAAAATATGTAAAAAATGTTAACTGTCATTAGCCATGAAGGAAATACAAGACAAAACTATATTGAGATTCCATCCCATCCTAGTTATAATGGCTATAGTTAAAAAAACTAAAAACAAAACCAAAAAAAACCAAAGAAGCAAATGTTGGGGGAATATACAGAGGCAAAGAGCCCTTACCAACTGCTGCAGCCACCTCAGAAATCAGTATGGAGGATTCCTAAAAAATATTGAAAATAGGACCTGAGAGATTGCTAGTGGGTAAGGTGCAGGATGTGCAATGATGAGGATCTTAGTTATGATCCCCAGCACCCACATAAAAGCTGGGTGCAGCAGAGCATGTTGTATCCCCAGTGTGCTTAGGATGGGGTGGGATGGAGACAGGTGGATTCCCAGAGCACACTGGACAGCCAGTTAAGATGAATTGTTAAGTTCCCAGGTTCAGAGAGAAACCTTGTCTCAAAAAATAAGATGAATAACAATTGAAGAAAATGCTTGACCCCCACATTCATGTACACATGCATGCATGTGCAGTCTCATACGCACACACACCAATGTGAACATGCACAACACACACACATGCACAAAGAATAGAAACCATAAAATAGAAACCACTATATTATCCAACTATCCCACTTCTAGTTATTACCCCCAAACATGAAACCAACATGCCCAAGAGACACCTGCATGCCCATGTTTATTACAGCGTTATTCATAGTGGCCAAGATGTGGAATCAGCCTAGGCACCCACTGATGTATGAACAGAAAAAGAAAATGTAGAATAAATGCACACAGAGTATTATTCAGCTACAAAGATGAGAGAAAGTCGGTGTTTGTAGTGAAAAGGACAGAGCTGGAGGATATTACAGTAACTTACACACCAGGCACAGACAGTTCTGTCTCATATGCAGAAACTAAAAAATGATGTTTCAAAGCAATTACTAGAGATTGGAAAGGCTGTATGGATGCACGTGGGGAGAAAGGAAATGGGTCATGGGTTTTGATCATCACATGTTGTATGCATGTGGAAATGTCACACTGAACCCTTTTAATTTATGATTAATACATGCTAGTAAGTTTTTTTTAAGTATCTGGGCCATGATGAGAGTAAAAAGCAGAGAGTGTTTCCTCTTATGAAGAGTTTCACAGTATAGCCCAGGCTGAATACACAATCTTTCCACCTCCGCTTAAGGTGCTGGGATTACAGGCCTGAGCCACACACTCAGTGAGGAGAAGACTTGATCGGTGCTGATGTGGCTTGTACAGGTATGACAGTGTCCCAGTGGCCCTCTTCTTGGCATATTGGTGACTCGTGGAGCTGTTGGGAGGGTTAAATGGGCAGAAGGAACAAACCTTTGGAAGAGAGCTAACTTGGTGACTCATTTTTCTAGAACACACAGACGGAGCCAGCAAGCTCAGCAGGTAAAGGTGTTTCTGTGCAGGCCTGGTGACTCGGGTTTGCTTCCTCGGACTCACGTGAAGATGGAAGGAGAGAACTGATTATTAAGTTGTCCTCTGACCTCCACATGAGTGCCCTGGCACGTGCACACACACTAATAATTTTAAAAGATAAAATTAGATCAGACATGATCTCATTCTAAAAGAACCCCTAGGTATTTTGACAGGGCTGCCCACAGACTGCAAACAACTTCATTTTAAGGAGGATGAAACAGTCAGGATAGTCCTCTAAGAGTCCGGGGAAGCTGATCCACCAGACTGCAAGAGTTACCCCAAATCTACAATGAGATACCAGCTCAAGAATGAGGAAAGAGGCCAATGGACAAGAACTGAGGGCAAACATTCAGGAACTTGGCATGTGACAGGTCCCTGGGCACAGTGTGGATTCACCAAGTGAGGCTGGTCTGACCCTATCCAGAAGGGAAAACATGAAGTTAGACCCCTGTCTCATAACCTGAGTATCATTCTAGATGAATCAGATGAAAATGAGCATGGTAAAATGTAAATATGTTTCAAGGAAATTGTGTATCTAGCCTCATGTAGGGAAGAGTCAGTGAAAAGGTAGTTCTAGCTTTATGAGAAAAGATTGAATAAAAGGAACAAAAAGAAAGAGAGAGATTTTCTCTGTAATTTGCAATCAAGGAAATGTAAATTTAGATGACAATGAGATACCATTTTATGCTCCCTTGAGTGGAAATAATGAAAGATTGTGATACAGAGTGTTGGTGGAGAGGTGAGCTGCTGAGAACTGAATACGGTGAAGGGGATGTTAATTGGCAGAGCCACTTTGCAAAATCAACTGAGGGCTATTTGGAAAAAGAACTCTGCGTTTCCCATGGCCCAACAGTTCTGCTCCCAGTATACACCTGAAGATGTTCTTGCTCACCCCAGCTGGAGCCAGGCACAGAACTACTTAGAGATGCACTGTTCTAGGATTGGAAATGTTTTCCTTGTGAATATAATGCACATCCCAGGCACGTTGGGATTACAGATGCATGCCACCACAATGGGCTTTTTATGTGAACTCTGGGGATTGAACTCAAGTTGTTCAGTTTGCATAGTGGTACTTTTACCAACAGAGCCATCTCATTGGCCCCTATGATACATTCTAAAAGCCTTTTTGTGGTCCTTCAGTTAGTATTTCACATATAACCACTTTGAATGGTCTGGTATATGGCATGAGGTAGGGATCACATTTCCCACTTCCCATGTGAGCCCTTTACTTTTATCTTTGTCTTAAACCAGGTGTTCATTATCTATTTGGATTTCTTTCTTTTTTTCTTTTTTCTATTAAGAGATTTTCTATTTATTTTACATACCAACCACAGATTCCTCTGTCCTCCCTCCTCTCGCCCCCCAGCCCTCCCCCCATCCCACCTCCCACTCCCACCTCCTTCAAGGCATGGACTCCCATGAGGAGTCAGCAGAGCCCAGCACATTCAGTTGAGGCAGGTCCAAGCCCCTCCTCCCTGCACCAAGGCTGCGCAAAATGTCCCACCACAGGCACTAGGCTCCAAAAAGCTGGCTCATCACCAGGGACAGGTCCCAATCCCACTGCCTGGGGCCCCCTATACAGTTCAAGCTCAACAACTGTCTCACCTATCCAGAGGGCCTAGTCCAGTACTATGGGGTTTCCTCAGCTATTGGTCCACAGTTTATCATTTCCACTAGTTTGGCTGGTTGTCTCTGTACTTTTTTCAGTCATGGTCTTAATATCCCTTGCTCATGGAATCCCTTCTCTCTCTCATCAATTGAACTCCTGGAGCTCCTCCTAGGACGTGGCTATGGATCTCTGCATCTGCTTCCATCAGTCACTGGATGAGGGTTCTATGATGACAGTTAGGGTATTCAGCCATTTGATCACCAGAGTAGGCCAGCTCAGGCACCCTCTTGACTATTGCCAGTAGTCTATGGTGGAGTCATCCTTGTGAATTCCTGGGAACCTCCCTAGCACTCTGCTTCTCCCTAGTCCCATGGTGCCTTCATTTATCATGGTATCTCTTTCCTTGTTCTCCCACTCTGTTCCCATTCCAGCTCTAACCTCCCGCTCCTCTAAGCTCTCATCCCCCGTCCCTTGCCCTCCATTACCCACCCCCCCCCAGTTTGCTTATGTAGATCTTGTGGTGGTATTGTGTTCCCCAAAATATTGTGCACCCTAATAAACTTATCTGGGGTCAGAGAACAGGACAGACACAATATTAAACATAGAGGTTAGGTAGTGATAGCACACGCCTTTAATCCTAGCATTCCAGAGGCAGAAATCCCCCTGGATCTCTGTGAGTTCAAGGCCACAAGGAAACAGCCAGACATGTGACACATGCCTTTAATCCCAGAAAGCAAGCCTTTAATCCCAGGGAGTGATGGCAGATAGCAGAAAGGTATATAAGGCGTGAAGACCAGAAACTAGAAGCATTTGGCTGGTTAAGCTTTTAGGCTTTGAGCAACACAGTTCAGCTGAGATCCACTTGGACGAGGACTGAGAAGCTTCCAGTCTGAGGAAACAGGATCAGCTGAGGAACTGTTGAGGTGAGGTAGCTGTGGCTTGTTCTGCTTCTCTGATCTTCCAGCATTCACCCCAATAACTGGCTTCAGGTTTGATTTTATTAATAAGACCTGTTAAGATTCCTGCTACAAGATCTCATCTATTTCTCTATTGCTGGGCAATCCATGGACCCTTCCTAGGGTCCTCCTTACTAACTAGTCTCCCCGGAGCTGTGGGTTGCAGTCTGGCCATCCTTCGCTTTATATCTAGTATCCACTTGTAAGTGAATACATATCATATTTGTCCATCTGGGTCTGGGTTACCTCACTCAGGATGATATTTTCTAGTTCCATCCATTTGCCTGCAAATTTCATGATGTCATTGTTTTTCTCTGTTGAGTAGTAATCCATTGTGTATATATACCACATTTTCTTTATCCATTTTTCAGTTGAGGGGCATCTAGGTTGTTTCCAGGTTCTGGCTATTACAAATAATGCTGCTATGAACATAGTCGAGCATGTGTCCTTGTGGTATGATTGAGCATTCCTTGGGTATATGCCCAAGAGTGGTATAGCTGTTTTGGATTGACTCCTAATTTTCTGAGAAACCGCCATATTGATTTCCAAAGTGGCTGTACAAGTTTACATTCCTACCAACAGTGGAGGAGTGTTCCCCTTGCTCCACATCCTCTTCAACATAAGCTGTCTTCAGTGTTTTTGATCTTAGCCATTCTGACAGGTGTAAGAGTGTTGGTACATACCTGTGATCCCAGCACTTGGGAGGCAGAGGTAGAAGAATATTGCCACAAGTTTGAGACCAGCCTGGGCTACATAATGACTGTGTCTCAAAACAAACAAACAAACAAGCAAAACACTAAGCATTCTGTTCTACTCTATTAATTTATTAGAGGCTAGTTAGTAAGGAGTACCCTAGGAAGGGTGCATGGATTGCCCAGCAATAGAGAAATAGATGAGACCTTGTAGCAGGAATCTTAACAGGTCTTATTAATAATCTGTTCTACTCTTATTAATTAATCTGTTCTACTCTATAATCTACTTACCTATCCTTGAATCAACCTATGCTGCTTCAATTAGTTTATTATGATTATTTTTTTTCTCTCTGTAAAAACAATCCTGACTAACTAATGGTCCCTTCTAAAGGGACCTGGAGAGCTTGTTTGGTTGTCTGGAGGTTCTAGCAGAGAATGTAGTCACTCACACATCTTGGCTGGGGAGCAATCTTCTTCTGTAGGAGAAGGCCATCAAGCCAGCATTGACAGGAAGGATGAATATGAAGTAGTGAGGGAGGAAGGTGTCACTCATAGCCAACCAGACCAGCCAGTCAACCTTGTGATAAATGGTGTGTGACAGATCTTACCACTGAATGCCCTCACATGTGCATAGTACCATCTTAAGTCCTGGTGGTGAGTGGAGCCAACTACTGTCTACTTTCTTGTTCAACAGTATCTCAGTTATTGCTTACTGCGGGTCCTTTGCCCTTCCATGCACATTTTAGAATCTGTGTGCTAGTATTTTAATTAGTTTGGTGCGGGATTGGTGTTTCTATGATATTGAAAATTTCAACCTATGAATGTGGGGCTGTGTTTTATATATTTAGGTCTTTTAAAAAAAAGCATTATATTTTTTTTGCATTGAAGTCTCAAAATTTTGCTAGATTCATTCTTAAGTATTTAATATTCTATTGATTGATTGATTGATTGATTGATTGATTGATTGATTGTGCTTGTTTGTGTGTTTATGTCAGGGTGTGCATGTGGAAGTCAGAGGGCAACTTGTAAGATTCAGTTCTCTCCTTCTACCATGTTCTTGGAGCTCTGAGAGTCAAGCCCAGGTTATCAAGCCTGGTGGCAAGCACCCCTACCCAGTGAACCATCTTATCCATTCCTGATATTCTTTTTGATGATAACATCATTGACATCTTTTTCTTTTTTTTTTTTTTATCCAACAAGAAGCCATAGCTTTATTAGTGATAGAAACAGTACAAATTTCAAACCAAGCTGTAGTTCCACTTTCGAAACACCAAAAAAGGGAGGGGGGGAGGAGGAGAATGGAAATGTCCTTGCTGTCAAATAGTTACATTGTTAATTCCATAATAGCATTTACAATGTCATTACTGTTGTTTTTCAGGGCTCAGACTGCCTTTGCTCATGACACATTTGCTTGTGACATGACCAATTCTATGTCTTTAACCTCCACACCTGTCTCATCAACCTCTTCCTCCTCACTCTCCTCTTGTACAGTTGGAGTCTGAGTATTTTCTTCAATGTTTGAAACAGTTTCACCTTGAACTTTGAATTTCTCAGCAGCTGCTAACTGTGCTTGCTGAGACAAATCTTCAATCTTGGCTTCTCCAAAAACTATGTAGGTGTCTGAAGCTGGGCTCTTGTAGACATCTGGTTTTGTGATGACAAAGAGGATATTTTTAGATTTCCAGATGGTGACTCTAGTAATCCCTGTAACCTGTCGAAGACCCAGTTTGGACATAGCCTTCCTTGCCTTCTTCTCGCTCCGACTCTGTTTTGCTTTACTGACAGGTTCTTCATCGATTTCAGCTGCTGCAGCCAGCTGGGCTTGTTGTGTGGTTGTCTGTGTGGAATCTTGTTCCTCGAGCTCTGGTACTGATTCATCACTGTCGGATTCTGTTCCTGACCCTGTCTCAGCCTGAGGCTGTGGCAACTCCTGCTCTGCAGCAGGGACGGTCTCTGTGGCTTCACCAGGCATTTCGTGCAGGGAGCGCGGAACCAAGATGACATCTTTTTCTTTTAACTTCATAGTCCAGGTATTTATTAGCAATATAGGGAAATGCTACTGATTTCAAAAAATACTTTCTGTTTTAAAGTGTGTGTGTGTGTGTGTGTGTGTGTGTGTGTGTGTGTGTGTATGTATGATGTGTTTGTGTATGCATGTGTGCACTCACCTGTGTGTGCACATGAGTGCAGGTGCCCATGGAAGCCAGAGTTGTCAGATTTCCTGGAGCTAGAGTTACAAATGGTTGTAAGCCACCAACATGGATATTGGAAACTGAAGCTGGGTCCTCCTCAAGAGCTATAGACATTCAACCACCCAGCTATCTCTCCAGCCCCTGAAGCTGATTTCTATGTGTTGATTTTGCAATGAGCAACATTGTGAAACTCATAACTTCTAATGCCCTATATATTCCATGTATATAATCACATTATCTGTAAAATAAGTGTTTTTTCTTTCTTTTAAAAATCCATATGCTTTTAAATATACTCACATGCCCCATGTCACTGGCACATGGCTGAAAGGTCACTAACAGATCACATCATTTACAACAGTGGGATCATATATCACCTGAAGACATCATAGCTGTCTTTGTGTAAATTCATATTTTAGTAGTTACACAGGATATTTAGGAATTCATTTCTCAGAATATGTTCTCATTAAATGGTACAAGTGTGCATTTTTTTTTGAGACAGGGTTTCTCTGTGTAGTTTTGGTGCCTGTCCTGGATCTCGCTCTGTAGACTGGCTCTGCCTCCCCAGTGTTGGGATTAAAGGTGTGCGCCACCACCGTCCAGCACAAGTGTGCATTTTTCTTGTGTTCTTGCATTGGATGAAAACCCTATTGCAAATGTTGAGGAGAAGAGGTTATTGTGGACATCTTTGCCTTCATTCTGGCTTCCAAAAGAGAACATTCAAGATTTCACTATTAAGGGGCTGGGGCAATAGCTTAGTGGTTAAGACCACTGCCTGCTCTTCCAACCCAGGTTCGATTCCCAGCACCCACATGGCAGCTCACAACTGACTGTAACTTTACTCCAGGATTTCTGATATCCTCCTCTGGCCTCCTAGGGCACCAGACAGGCATATATGCAGACAAAATGACCATACACATACATTTTTTAAAAAATGATTTATTCCTTAAAATATTTCACTGTTAAATTTGGCTTTTGAGGCTGGAGAGAGCTCAGCGGTGAAGAGCATCTGTTGCTCTTACAGAGGACCCAGGTTCAGTTCCCAGAACCCACATGGTGGCTCACAACCACCCTTAACTCCAGTTCCAAGAGATTCAATCCTTCTTATGACCTCTGAGGGTACAGGGCATGCATGCAGGCAAAATACTTATACACATAAAATAAAATAAATAAATCTAGAATTTTTTTTTGAAAAAAAGAACTTTTGCTAAAGGCTTAACTAAGTGGTATTCATTGTAAGTCCCTAGTTTTCCAGTTTGTTGACGAGGCTTAAGGCATAAACGAGTTCTTCACATCTTTCAGTTGCTTTTGTGCATTTATAAGATGATCACCTTTTTATTTTATGTCTCTGCCCCTCCACATACTAGGGGTGGCACTCAGGGCTGAGCACATGCTATGATTCTGACCCTGTGTGTTCCATCACCACTGCTAGCTGACTTTATATTTTTAACAGATGATTTACATTAAATTGATTTCCTAACACTAAACACTATTCTTAAAATAATTTAAAATTTAGCATCCCACTATTTTTTATTTTAAAGATTTGTTTATTGAGACAGGGTTTCACTCTGTAACCCTGGCTAGCCTAGAACTTGCTGGAGACCAGGCTAAACTTGAACCCACAGAGATCCAGTCTGCTTCTGAGTGCTGGTATTAAAGGTGTGAGCTATCATTCTCAACTATTTATTGTTATTGTTATTATTTATTATGTGTATGTATCTGTTTGAGAGAATGCCAAGTATATGACTGTACTCATGAGGCTAAAAGAATGTTAGATGCCCTGGATCTGGAGTTTACCCACGCTTGTGAGCCACCTGATCTGGGAGCTGGGAATTGAACTTGGGTCCTCTGGAAGAGCAAGCAGCAAGTGTTCTTAACTGCTGAGCCATCTCTCTAGCCCTGCCCACATCCTACTCTTTTATATTATTGGTTCAAATCGCTTCTTTCTTCCTTTATTTTTATTTATATTTTAAAAATACAGTTTAGTTTAAATTTTGAATTTTGTTGATGAAGATAATGAAGCAGATGCTGCTGCTGCTTGTGTATGTCATGTATGGGCAAACATGTGCCTCTGTGCATGTGTGGAAGTGAGAGGTCAACTTTCAGGAATTGCTTCTCTCCTTCCATGGTGAGTTCTCAGGATCAAATTCAGGCCATCAGGTTTGTTCAGAAAGTGCCTTTAACTGCCGAGGCATCTTGTTGGTCCTGTTTATTTTTGAGACAGTGTGCTACTATGTCCTCTCAGCTGGCCTGGAACTTGGGGTCCACCTGAGTCAGCCTTGTGATTGTTGGGCTTATAGATGTGTACCTGGCCTTGATTGTGTTATTTTTTTTGTGTTAGGATTTTTGCATCTACTTTCATATGTAATATTCATTTATAATTTTCCTCCTTTTGACCATGAATTTTGCTATCAAACCCATGCCAGTTTCATAAGACATATTAAATAACACATCTTCCTCTTTTCTGAATGATATCCTAAAAGACAGGCATACTTTGAGAAATTTGTCCAGGTACATCGTTACATATAGGAGCAATTCAAAAAAATTACAATAAAGTGCACAGTCCCATGTAGCTTAGTGCTACAAAATTGTAGCAATTTAAAATGACAATATTTATAATTACAAAAGGCAAAATGTATATAGACTCCAGTTTTTACAAACAGTACACACTGAATTAGAAAGTTACATTACAAAACCCTCCACTGCTTTGGAAGTTAGACGTCTCTGAGATAAATCATGAACCCTTTGATGGGCTGGGCAGTTCTTTGCTCCTCTTTTGACTTCTCTCAACTCCCAGTTTCCTTATTAGTCAGGTGAGTTTGATTAGTAGGCCCTTTGCTTCCTGGAGTTGCCAGGAAGACCCAAAGCAACAACTGATGCCAGGTACTTAACCCAAGTTGGGTGTGCAGTGGGTGTTCAATGCACGGTGATGGATTTTACGACCACATGTCAATAATCAATTATTCGTTCTAGTGTTTATTGAGCACCCATTGGAGACTTGGGGCTCTGGGCCACACCACCAAAAATGTAGCCTTCCATGGAGCTGGAGCAAGGGATTGGCACCGAGGCCTGTAGATACACGAAATGAAAAAAAGTGAAATTGAAGCCCATCTTCATGGTACCTCTTTTGTGCTGCACAGACAAGAGTAAATAAAATCAGCTATACCTTCTGGGGGCCATTGGAGCCCAACTGTGAGAGCTCTGAGGCTGTTACATGTCAAGCACCATCTGGAATGAATCAAGGTGACTTGATTTTTCGGGGGAAAAAAAAAAGCAAGTCCCAGGTGGCCTGAAGTCTAATTCTGGCCCACACAGGTCATCACTAGTGTTTCCCCATCTGAGCTGCACAGTTGACAGGCACTCTGAGAAATCTTTGCATCAATGCCTCATTCCAGTCACACATGGTGTTAGTGTTGATTCTTTGGTGCCCATTTCTCAGATAGGCTAATGGAGCCCTGGGGATAAGACTTACCTCTTGGCTTTGCTGTAGAAATTCAGTGAGCTATGTTAGGAACTGGTGTGCAGCAGGTGGCACAGAAGCTGGGCTCATTAATTTGAGCAGTTGTTGAATTGGTGTGCCAGGCTGTCTGTTCATGGAGACATGGTTATATACTGTAGAATCGGAGCTACACCTTTAGAGAGATGATACACACATATGCACAGATCTGTATAGCACGTTCACATTATAAATTCAACATTTCAATAATATACCTACAATGTGTGATTTGCTATATTTACATTAATGTGTCAATCAATGTTAATTCTGCTTGCAAAATCCGTTAAGAGTCTAAAACGGGACCTCGCCATGCCAGGGCACTGGAGATGGCCCTCTTTGGGTATGCCTGGACAAGACCTGGCATTCTGCCTTGCTTGGCAGTCAACCTTTCTCCCCTGCAGTTCTGCCATTGTAGGGATGTCAGATGCCGAGGGGCAGAATGGATTCTGAGGAAGCTGGCGTCACTGAAGCATGAATGGCCTCTACTGCTTCTGTGCCAGAGGGCTGAGCCTTCCTGGGTGGGAGGACAAGGAGAGCTGGCTGGAGGAGCAGGGAACTCCATCTTCTTGTGAGGGCTTTGGCCAAATCCAAGGCTGGTGCTGTTGTTCAGAAAGAGTGAGCTGTGTGAGAGGCCCAGGAGCTTTCTTTTGCAGAATAGAGGGTTAGATCAACGCAGCAGGAGGCACCCTGATCACAGGCTTATCTGGAGCCCAGTGTCTCCACTGAGGAAACTGCAAAGGAAGCCCAGAGCCTTGCAGGTTGTTAGACTTGTAAAGATGCACATGTTTGGTAAGAGAATGGAAATCAGGGACGGAGTCACAAATTAACTGAGGCCACTTCTCTGGTTAAGCCCCAAAATAAGGCAATTTCAGAAATACAAACATTGTAAGCTTTCTTCTGAGAGTGTCACACTTCATAGGTACAGAAATCCACATCTGTATTAGTGACCTGAAACTAGAAATGAAACTGTCTGGGGAACTAATGGGAGGGGAGGGGAGGGGAAAAGGAGGAGGATAGGGGGACACAGAGACCAATATGCTCAAAGTACAATACATACTTTTGTGAAAATGGTCTTATGTAACCCTATGTAATAATTTTGTTTTCAAAATTCAGGTTGTGAGTCAGATGTATTTGTTTGTATAAGAAATCAGTCATGCCAAAACTTCAGCATATGAAATTTTATTACCTGGAGGCCCTTTGAAAGTACAGCTCCCAGGACACAATGTGATAATTCAGTGGATGGAGTAAGTTCCAGTGTTCCAGGACACAGGAAGGGGAACACAGTTAACTGTGGTATATGCTATGTCTCAAAGCAGTTAGAAGAGGGGCTTTTGAATGTACTCACTACGTAAAATGATAAAATGCTAATTATCTGACTTCAGTATGTCCAGTGTGCATACAGGACAAAACTTGCACTCTACCCCCATATACACGTGCAAGTTATGATGTGCAGCAAACCCACAAACCTCTGCCTCTGCTGGGCACATCTGGAACAGTTACTGCTAACCTTCCACTACACATGCCCTCCATGTGGGAACCTGGCTTATAATCACAGCCCAGCGGCAGCTGAGGCAGAATCACGAGTCATCCAAAGCCAACATGGACTGCAAAGTGAGACCCTGTCTCAAAAACAAAGCAACACGGGGAGACTTTTTTTAAAAAAACAACTCAGAAATAACTTTGTAGACAGTGGAAACCTTTTTCCTTAAAAAAAAAAAATCTGAAATTTGGATTTCTGGGGAAAGTGATGAAAAGGTCATTTCTCCTACACCCTTGCCTTCTGGATCAGTCTACTTTAAAAGCTTTGTTAACAGCTTCATTTAAACTTGCTTAGAAGTGATCCAGTGGGGATGGAATACAGACACTGGGGTGTCAGAGACTCTGGTACAAGTGGTTTCCGATGTGATTGGAGTCTATGCTGTTTACGAAGTACCACAAAACATGGGGGTGCCACAGAACTTGGGGGTGCCACAGAACATTGGGGGTGCCACAGGACTTAGGGGTGCCACAGAACATGGGGTGCTCACTTGCAGGTCTCTAGAGAACAGTTCTCAACAGTGGCTTCATTAGAACCAACCACCCCCATTCCCTGACTATAGCCCAGACCAATTCCAACAGAGTCTTTGTCTGTGGCCTCAGGCTACAGAGTGTTTAAAACTTGCCTGGTGACCTGGGTCAGCACAGATGAAGAACTCCTGCTCTAGCAGGAAACTATATTAGGAACAATGACAACCAGAGTTCCAGGCAGCAGAATATCGTTTTTATTTTATTTTATTTTTTTAGTTTTTTCAAGACAGGGTTTCTCTGTGTAGCTTTGCGCCTTTCCTGGAACTCACTTGGTAGCCCAGGCTGGCCTCGAACTCACAGAGATCCGCCTGCCTCTGCCTCCCGAGTGCTGGGATTAAAGGCGTGTGCCACCACCGCCCGGCTCATTTTTTATTTTTTAAGACTACAACTTGCTGTATTTTTTATGCTGGCTTGGGACTTCTGGGCTTAAGCCATCTCCAGCCTCAGTTTTCTGGGTAGCTGGAACACCGGGCTGTGGCTCAGAATCACGCGGGAGACAACACATTTTTTAATAATTGTTTTCTTACCTTGAAATGAAGTTCACAGACAGTATAGACTTATTCTCACCCTTAATAAGTTTCCCCTCTAATATAAAGCAGAAACAAAAGTGAACATAATGCACAAAATAGGGAAAATAGTGGGGACATGTCTCCAGAGGCAGGATGTACCTCAGGCCAGATGTTAGGAGCTAGAGCAGGTAACCAGAAACAGTGTTACTAGCCTGCTTTTCAGGCTCAGTTTGGGGCTCTTCAGAAATCCAGTCCTTTTTTTCCGGTCATCTTTCCCCTACTGTCACCGAGGACACACAAAAGCCCATACGAATTTCTCAGGACATCCTCTTCATAAAACAACAAGACCAGGCTCAGTGCCTTGATTCACCGGCTGCCTCTGTGTTCTGCGCTGAAACAGCATCTACATCTGAGTCAGACGTGAGGCTCGGGGACAGAGGTCAGATTAGTGACACAGGTTCCTGTCAGCCCAGAGGGGCCGACTGGTGCTGCACGCTTCTCCCTTGCACAACCCAGAGTTGGGTGTTCAGCTGGGAGGGGTCACCGGCCCATGGGAGCCATGGACCGGCATCCTCCCGGGAGAACGATTTGTCGATCTCCTGCGCCCTCTAGCGGCAGACACCTGTCATGCCGGCGCCAAGAGTGAGTGCTACAATTTTTAACATCAAGTGGCCCTGCATTTATTTCTCTTTTGTTCATCTTACTACCCGATTACAGGATGTTTCTACAACTTTTCTATGTGTTTACAAATGACCAATTTATTTATTACACAAGTATTTATTTCTTACAGATATAAATGTAGATATGTAGACACATACATGTTTCATCCACACACATGAAATGTGTCTTACATGTAACCATAAAGTGAATTTTTTTGTGTATGTATGTACTATATATATTGAGACAAGGTCTCTCTATGTAGCCCTGGCTGGCCTGGAACTTGCTACATAGGCAAGGCTGGCCTTAAACTCAGAGATCTGCCTGCCTCTGCCTCCTGAGTACTGGGATTAAGGGTATATGTCATCATGCCTGGCCATATTATATACATCATATACATAAATTGTAATATTGTATACATCATATATGTAAATATTTGCAAATGTAAAAGTACTTTAAAATGTTTCATAAAATACATATTTTAGCCGGGCGGTGGTGGTGCACGCCTTTAATCCCAGCACTCGGGAGGCAGAGGCAGGCGGATCTCTGTGAGTTCGAGGCCAGCCTGGGCTACCAAGTGAGTTCCAGGAAAGGCGCAAAGCTACACAGAGAAACCCTGTCTCGAAAAACCAAAAAAAAAAATACATATTTTATTTGTGCAATGAGATTTAATGATAGCCATGAATGCTGTAGATAGATTAATCAATTTCTATATTACATATGTTTTATATAGACTATATATTTATATTTGCAATGTGTTTGTATATGTTATGTATAGTAACAGATACAATGTTTCAGTATATAAAAGGGATCCAATTGTCTTAGTTGGGTAGAGAGTAAATAAGCTAGTGTGCTAGCTTGCTCTCTGTTATTGTGATAAACACTGACAAAAATAATTTGTGGAGAAGAAAGGGTTTATCTGAGTTTAAAGGTCATAATCCATCAAAAAAGCCAAAACAAGAACTCAAGGCAGGAATCAGGAGGCAGGAACTGAAACAGAGGCCATGGAGGAATGCTGCTTACTGACTTACTCCCCATGGCTTGCTCAGCCCACTTTCTTATACAGCTCAGGACCACCTGCACAAGGGTGGCACCACCTATAGTGGGCTGGACCTTCCCACATGAACCATTAATTAAAATGTCCCACGGATCTGCCCACAGGCCAGTCTTATGGAGGCAATTCTTCGATTGAGGTTCCCTCTTCCCAGGTGGCTTGTTTGTGTCATTAATAAGAATAACCAACACAGCTGATTCATTTGATTTATCTTCCACCAGAGGGGATTTTGGTTATTTTCATTATTTCCTCATCATGAGAACTCCTTACCCATGTGACGTTCACATATGAGAGTTTTTCTCTAGAACAGTCACATAGACTTACTCACCTTTCATTCAAGCCAGAAACTTGAGGTGGAAATGTAAAGTCTTGTGAAAATGAGAAATGTTAGAAACAGGACACTTTATAAACTCAGGACCAGGTTGTGGGGGAGATGTTGGGAAACGACAGGGTTGTCTTTACCTATTGTTTTATTCTGGCTCTGGAGTTTTTGTTTTGATTTTTAATTTGGAAGAATAAGTAATACTTTTACCTTGCTCAAAATTTAGACAATGAAAGAGTATAAATGAGGACTTCACCCCCTCCTTTTCTGTCTTTCAGCTACACAGTTCTTCATGGGGTCCATCGATGTTACTGGTCCTTTTATACTCTACTTAAGATCATTTATATGTGAGCAAGAAAGAAAACAAGTCTCCAGTATAGGAATTCCCCAGTAGCAGAATTGCTAGCTCAATTTCAGGTCCCTTCTACGTGCCTTGCCAGTCTCTACTGATGTGATATGTCACCTCTGACACTGGAGGCACCATATATTAGGTTATTTACCAATGAGCTAAGTGAAAAAATGGCATCTCTGAGGGCTATTTCAAGACATTGTTTTGGTAGTACAACTTCAGCTAAATACCAACAAGGAAGCTCTCATGCTGTGCTGTCTCCCAGACTGAGGGCTATCATCCTCCAGTGGTGGATGCAACTCTACCTGTGGGCTTGAGGCCCGTGGGTGCTATGGGGGATTTTGGAGAAGTACTGCTTTTCACTTCACTTTGGTTGTATGCTGCCAACTTCACGTTCTCCTCCTCTTCCTCCTCCTCCTCAGATTTAATTATTTTAAATTAATTAAACTATATATTTAATCTATGTGTATAGATATTTTGCCTGCAAGCACAGATATGTGCACCACATGCATGCCTGGTGCCATGGATGCCCTGGAACTGGAGTTACAGACAGGCATGCAGCTGTGAGCTGCCATGAGGTTGCTGGGAATTGAACCTGGGTCCTCTGGAGGAGCAGCCAGTGCTTTTAACCACTGAGCCATCTCTCTGGTCCTCACAGTTGTGAAGTTCTCTCCTTATCTTCCTTCTCTGCCATGGTGCCCCTCCCACTGTGGAGGAAGATTATTTGGCTGCACAGAACTCTGCAGGCGCAGGGATGCCGTTCTTCTTTGGTGTTGCTGGTGCTCTGTCCTCCAGCCTGTGGCCCACATGATCTTTTTTCACCTCCTTGCATGGTCTATTCATTAAACAACTGACCTGAACCCACGGTGCTAAACATGTCCAGCACTTATCTGGTGTTGGTTCTTGTTTGATAAGAGGCCCCTCTGCTTGGAATGCCTGGCTTAGACTCAGATGCAGAACATAGCAGCCTTCAGTCCAGTGAACAGCTCCAAATGTGCTCTGTGCCTCTTGTTGGCACCTGACACCTTCTACTGGGTAACCAGGCTCCCTTGTGTCTTCCCCTTTCACAACCATGGAGAGGGTAACACCTTGTCTGGACAACTTCGTTGTCCCAAAGCCCAGCACAGTACCTGTCTCCTGAACAATAAATGCCTGACCTTATAGCCAGGGAACACATCAGCCAGCAGTCCCCATGTCTCTTCCTTTCTCTTAAAAATTTGATCATTAAATCTCAGTATATCTTATAGAAAATCAATACTGAAACAGATCCCTGCCGTATACCTGTGCTGAATATTGTTTCCAGAATCTTTATTTATACAGCAAGAGTATCCTTAATTCGAAAATCCAAAGTTCACAATGTTCCAAAATTCATAACTTTTGCCCCTGACTTGAAGCCATGGTGGAGATTTTCACTCCGATCTCACAGATGGGTCATTACCAGAACACGTCTGAACTAAAAATCTTACGTAAAGTTACCTTCAAGCTGCATGTAGCTTGTTGGGTCCCATTCTCACTGTATTTCATGATATCTATGCAAATACTCTGCAGTCTCAGATCTGATCACCCCTGGCTCTGAGCATTTTGGTTAACGAATCTTCAATGTCAGGTGTCAGTTGGCTCCAACAATAAAGTCTCATCACATTTGGAATGGAAACGAAAATTAAGATCTACTTGGTTTCAATTCTTGATTGGTGGTTAAAAACAAACCAAAACCAAAAACCCAGGTAGCTCAAATAATTACTTCCTGGCTGGCAAGGAGAGATGGAACAGGCAGTGGCCGGAGGTGGCCAGCATGCACAGAGATCCTGCTCTCTGCATAGCATACACCCAGGCCAGGCTTCTTTTTGCTCATTGACAAGCCTTTGGCTACTTTCTAAAGGTTCTGAGGGTTCTGAGCTTGTGAAGTTATTGAAGGCACAACTATAACAATTGAGCTTTTCCATAGTGAAACCTGAAGATGGTTTGGAGAATGTCATTGAATCTCTGCAACTCTCCACCCAAGTGAGTATGGTCACCTAATATATATATTGAAAAAACCAGAAGAAATGACCCATGGAAGACTAGAGTTTGGCCTTGGGCCTCAGGGCTCAAGGACTCCATTCTGATGTGACATAAAGCCAGTGGGCAGGCCACCAACTCTGCCACATGGTGTTGCTGGGACAGTTTTAACATATATGAATACCACCATCAAGAAGGATAGATTGTATTTTCTAACAATGGCTGCCTCAGTGTCCCCCAGACCTCCTGCTCCTTTTCAGTGTGAGCTAGCTGCTCCTCATTAGTGAGCTCCACTCTCCTCTCGATCTGGTGTTACAGTGAGATCTGAACTGTTCCCCAAAACACGTGTTCTAGGCTAAATTTCTAGCCTGTGGTGCCACTGAGAGAAGGTGATATCTTTATAAAGAGTGGCCTCAGGGGACAAAGTTCTGTTGTAGCAGGATATTGGGGGTCCCATGATGTCATGAGAGGAAGCTCCTCTTCTGGCACACATTCCCATCCATGATGAACTCACCACAGACCCAAAGCAGCAGTTTCAGGTTGTGAATCCTCTGAAACTCTGAGCCAATGCAAACCTTTCCTGATGTCGTCCCCTTTCTCAGGTACTTAGCATAGCAACAGCAGGCCGACTCACACAGAGGGGCTGGTTATCATCAATAGAAGGGGAAGTGCTGCCTTGTGACTTCAGAGGGAGGCTTACTCCATAGTGACTGGCTGCCTTGGGTTCAGAATTAGCTAGAGAAGTAGGAAAGGAGCCAGGGATGTGGCTCAGTGGTAGAACATCCACATAGCTGGTTCATGTCCCTGACTTCTCAACACCAACACTGATACCTATATTATATATACATATAATTTATACATATAAAACCAGTAATGTTTTACTATATGATATATAATTAATGTATATCATATATATTTGTAATCAGTAATGCTATATATATATATATATATATATCAGTGTAGCATTTGTGTGTGTGTGTGTGTGTGTGTGTGTGTGTGTGTGTGTGTGTGTGTGTGTGTAGTTTCTAGAAGAGCTTAGCATGAGTGTCAGTGAATTAGGTAGAGAAAAGCCACTTCTATGTGGGTGGCCCTGGCTGGTCCTCTGAGGGCTTGGAGAGAACACACCAGGCTAATGTGTATTCCTTCCTAGAGCAGGGACAACTATTCTCTTCTTTGGAGCACTAGCACTCATCTGTCTCAGCTTCCCAACTGTTGACAAGATGTGGCCAGCTCCTTCATAATCCTGCCACATTGCCTTCTTACTGTGATGGATATATATACCCTCTAATTGAGATGCCTTCCTGCTATGATGGAATACACACCACACACACACACACACACACACGCACACGCACACGCACACGCACACGCACACGCACACGCACACGCACA
>CABHPR010071392.1:0-27776 GCA_902168415.1 Peromyscus melanophrys | reverse complement strand
CTTTTGCAAGGCGAAAGACACAGTCAATAAGACAAAAAGACAGCCAACAGAATGGGAAAAGATCTTCACCAACCCCACATCTGACAGAGGATTGATCTCCACAGTATATAAAGAACTCAAGAAACTAGACAACAAAATACTAAACAATCCAATTAAAAAATGGGCTAAAGAGCTAAACAGAGAATTCACAAAACAAGAATTACAAATGGCTGAAAGACATTTAAAGAAATGCTCAACATCCTTAATCATCAGAGAAATGCAAATCAAAATGACTCTGAGATACCACCTTACACCTGTCAGAATGGCTATGATCAAATACACCAATGACAGTCTATGTTGGAGAGGATGTGGAGCAAAGGGAACACTCCTCCACTGTTGGTGGGAATGCGAGCTTGTACAACCACTGTGGAAAGCAGTATGGCGGTTTCTCAGAAAACTAGGAATTGAGCTACCTCAAGACCCAGCAATACCACTCTTGGGCATATACCCAAAGAATGCTGATTCATACCACAAAGATACATGCTCAGCTATGTTCATAGCAGCACTATTTGTAATAGCCAGAACCTGGAAACAACCTAGATGCCCGTCAACTGAGGAATGGATTAAGAAAATGTGGTACATATACACAATGGAGTACTACTCAGCAGAGAAAAACAATGAAAGCATGAAATTTGCAGGCAAATGGATGGAACTAGAAAATATCATCCTGAGTGAGGTAACCCAATCCCAGAAAGTCAATCATGGTATGTACTCACTCATAAGTGGATTCTAAATATAAAATATAGAACAATCAGACTATTTTAAATTTTTTATCAGTGGATTCTACTGGAATTTATCGGTGGATTCTGCTGGAATACCCGATGCAGACAAGCACTGGAGAGCTCCTGTGGCAAATCACCCTCTGGAGCGATGGAAGGATCTTTCTACTAGCACTTAGAGGAGACCCGATCTAGTGTTGGCGTGGCCCTGGGGTTCTGTTTATGTCTTTCCTCAGGACAATGAGGTTCTTCTTTGGATTCCTGAGCACTGAATGCGCCCTATGGCTGCTGCTGAAGCCTAACATGACAGAGACTTAATGGGTCTTCTTGAAAAAAATCTATCCTTCTGATGTCAATGGAGATTGAGAACCCAACATCGCCAGCTTTGGCAAGCATTAATGTAAGCCTAGGAACTGTAACCATAAGAATGGATTCTCCAGAAGAGCTGCCAGCTAAAGTCGTGCTAGGATCAAGAAAAATGGGCCTTGGCAGTACGTGTTACTGGAGTTGTATCCACGCCAGTGGATGTCCACACAATCCAGAAGAGAATTTGACATTGCTGTTGCCGCTGTTGCTGTTATAGCAATGGCGCCCACCACTGCTACTCTTTCTGGGATTACCATTTCATAATTGCTTACTACAGCTAGCACAATGGAGACCCTGGCAACATAAGTAGCTACCACAGTTAGTTAATCTCTCATTCTATGGGGCATGATAAATTTAATTCAGTAGCTATATACATCTCGATTGGCTTTGAAAATTATAAATTTATAAACTCAAGTACCAGTTGCTTTTGGGATACTATCTTACGAGGACACCAACGTACAGTATGGCTTGTTAAGGAAGGGAATGGCTCAGTTGCCTTTAGCCTACTGGCTATGGGTGAGATAGGACCTCTGTTGGTCTTTTCTGTATCGAACACAGATTGCAAGCCCAGTGCCACTTTGAGATCTTTGGCAGCAGTTAACTCTGCAGCTCACACACGATTGAGCCTGTATGACAATGAGTATTCAGAGACGGGTAATGCCTGGGGGGCACTCACCAACCTAAGGCAGAGCACCTGTGTGGCCTGGGCAGGCGGCTCCATGACGGGTAAGGTGACCTGCTGACGTCCCACGCAACCCAAGTCAGAAGCTCATTTTTTAACAAAAGGGGGACCTGTAGGATCCTGGCCCCCGTTTTGGGTAACTGTTGCCTTGCTTGCAGACCTTGACCTTGATATTCTCCCTATGCTAATTCCCTGCCAGGTTCCACCCTCATGAATGCTTAAGGGAAGTTCCTTGCCTGGTACCCTGAATAATGGGCGTTAACAGATTAGAAGCAAGATTGTAAAACATCAGTAGCGAACTTCTGCCCTCCAGGGTCCTCCCATTGTGCTGTAAGCCTGTATTTAAGACCTCCTCCCCCTTAAATAAATGACATTCAACATTTAAAATTAAAATATATATATATTATATATATAATTGAATGAATACTGTGAATGTTATATATGAATACCACAAGTGTGATTAATATCATGAGTGTAATTAATGAATATCATGAATGTAATTTCAAAAAATAAATAAATAAAGTTAAAAAAAAAGAAAAAAAAATCTTAAAAAAAATAAAATAAAAAAATAAAATAAAATAAAAAAATAAAAATATATAATAAACTAAAGAGTGGCTGAGATAAGATAAAGGACACAGCTACAACCACAAAGAAGTCTTCACAAGTCTAGGGACTGCACTAAGTTTTAAAAACACAGACTGCTCTTTGGGTCATAAAGTTCTTGTGGGTGAAGGGATATATCTAGCGCCGATTAATAACTATATGCTTCCTGTTTTTTAAAGATGATGTAATTAAATTATTGCCAAGCTCTTGTTGTTCCTTATATGACTTGATAGTTTTCTTTTCTATATATAAACTACTGATTTACAAAGTAAAATCACAGCAGATTCAAACCACTTCTGAATGTGTTGTCTGTCTGTCATTTGCCGAATCCTTGCCTTCCTGACTACCCAAGCCCTGGTTCCCCTACGGTCGTGGTACCCCCGATGGGCCAGTCCGTGGCATAAAGTAGATAAAAGGAAAGGTACATTCCATCTATCCATAAAATGTACACTGCCTTCACCACAATGCTAAAGCATTCCTTATCTACTAAATAAAGGTAATTATTCTTACACACCCGTGGTCATTATGAAAATTGAGAAAAAGAATGTGAAAATGAAAAAAGAATTATAAAAATGAAGCTGAGTGTTAGAGTACACTGTGTGGTCACAGCCCTCCAGAAGCAGAGGCAAGAATGTCACAGAATGGAGGCCATCCTGGTCTATAAGCTAAGTTCAGGCCAGCCAGATGTATATAGAGAGACCCTGTATAAAAAAACAGACAGACAGATATGTAGATGTAGTAAGTGTTCAAATTGTGTTGATTTTGTTTTTTTTTTTTTGAAGCTGAGGATCAAACGCAGGGCCTTGCACTTGCTAGGCAAGTGCTCTACCACTGAGCTAAATCCCCAACACAGACATTTTTATAACTACTAATTCAATACTACTTAGGCAATACATTTGAGGACATCTTGGTTGGTGAATAAAGGTTTGTATGCTAATGATGATGTGGATAATGAATCTGTGATTGATTTTTCAAGTGGGAGCTAAATAAAAGCCTTAATTACCTTTGTATTATGCATTACTTACACAACTGTATAATACCACATGAAGCAAATATGAGACTTATCCACATTCAGATTACGTGACTCTTCATTCTAAAAAGAAATGCAAAAGAAAAAATATATGTTAAATTTGAAATAGATACAAATATGAATATAAGCCTGAACATCACAGAGGAACTATTACTTCCCTGAGAGTAGAGGGAAATTGATTTTAGACTAGAATTAATAACATACGTACAGAAGGTGTCCAATGCCTCAGTTTCTCTGTATTTACTAGGATGGATGACAAATTGTGGAGATGTCTGGCAACTTGCTATCCTTATTGTGTCTACCCTATTTTCTCCCTCGTGGACGCACACATCTGCTCATCTTCTGGATCAGCGATTCTCAACCGCCCAGAAGACAGGGCATGTTTGGCAATGTGTGGAAATGCTTTTGGGTGTTACAACTATCTGTTGTGGCATGTGTGGAAATGCTTTTGGGTGTTACAATTATCTGTTTGTTTTGCAAATGAGCAGATTCATTGTTACTCTCATTCATTTGCATTCAAATGGTTTTCTTGAATTGAAGAAAAGGAAGGAGAATAAAAGATAAATCTTCAGTTTGCACTTGGTCCTGGATATTGCCATTGGAATGTGTGATATGAGACCTATTCATCTGAAGCATATACCCAATTAGTCTTATCAATAAAAACCAGGAACCAGATATCACGGCAAAAACCTGGAAGATCAGAAAAACAAGGGAGCAGCCACAGTCACTTCCTACCTCTCTGGATCCTCTGACCAAAAGAGGCCAAGACCCTGTCTCTACTCTGCCTTATCACTTCCTATCTCTGCCTCCTGAGTGCTGGGATTAAAGGCATGAGCCACTACTACTGCTTGGCCTCTATAGTTAACTAGAGGCTAGATTCACCCTCTGATCTCCAGGCAAGCTTTATTTGTCAGAACACAAACAAAATATCACACATTTCCCCCTTTTTGTCTAAATAAAAAGTGAAGGTTTTTAACTGACATAGAAAAACTATATACAATAAGTACAATAGCTATATACAAATACATATAGGCAATAATTACATTAACAATGTCTAGTCCATTAGCATTTGACAAATTGAGAGAAAATATTTCATTATCTATCCTATCTTGGTGAGTCCAAAATGTTACACCTAAATCACTTCCTATCCTAACTTGCATTACCAACCCAAAACTATCTTTTTATGTCTTTCAACCTTAAACACTTTACACCTCTTTTATTAAAAAGGAAAAGTATAACTATCTAGTCTTCAACTCCACTAGTCTTCAACTCCATCAGAGACCTGAGAAGGATATATTACCTGAGCAAACAGTAAGTGCAGAGCAAACATCTTCAAAAATTAAAAAATGACAGAAACAGCTGTCTGCCTGGACAGTCAGGCAAGGTTCCTCTGTAATGCTGGGGCACCCATCTTTGACCTGCAGGCCTAGAATATCTGACAGACTTTTCTGTGAAACAGGATTTTTGAAGGACTGTCCCACCTTGTCTTGGCAAAGTTTGGCAGTCACATTCTTTTCTGTCCTGCTTGGCCACTTGGACAGTCGATGCAAGGCACTTTCTTGCCCAGTGACTAACTTTTACCACAATGAAAGTAAACTCCATATGGAGTTTCTTCAAAGCCCATCTGCAACTGAATGTCGCGACACAGGTGTGTGGGTTCACGCAGGTCCATGGAATGAAGACTCAGAGGCATCTTAAGAATGAATCTAGCCTTTCCTGGCTGCAGGGGGGTCCAGCTTTGAAGGACTGAAGCACCTTCCCTTGGCCTTGGGCATTTTTATTTCTCTCCATTACAGTTTAGCCAGTTAATTTCCATATGCTCAAAACAACCTGAAAGGGGATCCCAACAATACAATGCCAAGTGCAAATTCCTTAATTTGTCAGGTACCACGGTTTTCTGGGTTTCCTGAATCAAGTTTTGCATAGGCCTTTGTATCCTTGGGAAACTCCAAGACAAGATTCACATAGAGGGCAACAAGGGAAACAAAAGGTGTCTGCTAAACAAAAGATGAATTAGGGCTAGGTGCTGCTCTCTGGAGCCAGGCCAGGTACAGCTCAGCAGGAATGCAGCCACACCCATCATCATCTCTGGAGTAGATTGATGCTGCCAGGAGATGACATGTCTCATTGTTATTTAAAAAAAACAAACCCTTATGTTATTAAATCATCTTAAATTCCATATTCTGTAGGTCTCTGAAGTGTTTGAAGACCACTTGCCTATCTAAAGTATATCTCTGGTTGACCTTGAAAACATACCTAACATGACTAAAAGTTTGATTGTAATAGGTGACTAACTACTGACCTGCATTTCTTTATTATCCTAAATAGTTTGTAATAATAACTTTCAAGGACTAGAAATTTACATTACATTGTTAGATGAGCTGTGTAGATACAATATCTTGAACAAGAGAAGAAACGTATGTACAGTATGTTCTAACAAAAATCAGCTTAAATTTGTATCGATATACAAAAATCCATATCAATGCAAAATATTTAAAACTAGTAGTTACTTTTTTGGTTTAAAATTAGATTCAATAATCTAAATTTTTATCCTATCATTTTTTATAACATATATATAGTATAACAAAAATAACCTCAAATTTGTATCAATATACAAAAATCCAAACCAATGTGAAATATTTAAAACTAGTAGTTGCTTTTTTGGTTTAAAAGTAGATTCAATAATCTACCCTGCTGTGGGATGTTCTGTATGGCAAATGTGTTGCTAATAAAACACTGATTGGCCAGTGGCTAGGCAGGAAGTATAGGCGGGACTAACAGAGAATAAAAAGAACAGGAAGGCGGAAGGAGTCACTTCCGGAAGGAAGGAAGCAGCATGTAAAGATGCCGGTAAGCCAGGAGCCATGTGGCAAGGTATAGATTTATAGAAATGGATTAATTTAAGATATAAGAACAGTTAGCAAGAAGCCTGCCACGGCCATATAGTTTGTAAGCAATATAAGTCTCTGTGTTTACTTGGTTGGGTCTGAGTGGCTGTGGGACTGGCAGGTGAAAGAGATTTATCCTGACTGTGGGCCAGGCAGGAAAACTCTAGCTACACTACCCTTTAACTGTATTTCTATATCCTTCTTTTTCATTTTTAGAACAAGATCCCTGAATCTAATCTCTTTTGTTCAGCTTTTTTTCTGACCATCACCAATAACAACTTGTAGCCAACCCCCCTAAATGATAAGAAATATCCATAATCCATTGAATTACCAAAAACCACCCACTCTACCTCTTGGAAATATGGGTACCATGTTCTTAAAATTACTTCCTGCTGTCTGGGGGCAATGACATCTTTAGGGGACCTTGAAAAAAATTGAGATAATTGTCAAGTCCTGGGAGAGCTAGCTGTATCATTTGTTATTCAGTCTCTGTGTAATGGGAAAGTGCAGGGCTTGTCTCAAGTCCTGGCCAGAGTAATCGGTGAGGCTGGACCATCTCAGTTAGCCATACTGAAATTGTCCTGAGCACTTTGTAGTTCAAAACTAATCTTTAGGTGGTGTTTGTCAGCTTAGTGCTGTTACCACAGTCCAGGTTGTGGGCCACCTCCTCTTTTTGGAGATTTCAAAGGTTGCTGTTAGGCATGGTCATGGTTCACTGCAGAAAACTTAAACATTGTAAATGTCATATGCAGCAGATCTCAAAAAGTTTAAAGGACCATAATTTGTTATGTATATCCAGAGTACAAAAACTTAATTCCTAGTTACCTGATAGAGATTCAAACCCAAAATCATGTACAGGAAGCTAGATGAAGCCCTTTTCTAGAATTAGTAATCTATATGACCATTAATATCATGACAAAAAGTTGAAAAAATATATTAATCTTATAAATTTTAAGATAATAATTATACCTTAACAAAAGTTTTTTTTAAAGATTTATTTATTTATTATGTATACAGCATGTATGACTGCAGGCCAGAAGAGGCACCAGATCTCATTACAGATGGTTGTGAGCCACCATGTGGTTGCTGGGAATTGAACTCAGGACCTCTGGAAGAACAGTCAGTGCTCTTAACCTCTGAGCCATCTCTCCAGCCCCCAAAAGTTTTAAAGAATCAAAATAAAACTAAAGGATCATGAGATTAGTGGCAATAGAATAGCCCCTTAATTTTGGTTTTTCTTCTGTCCCATATCAGGTAGCTCTTCTGACATGAGACAGAGATTTTGGATTTTCCTTTTAACAAGCGTGCTTGTTTTAGAGAAGGATAGAGCCATGCTCCAACTCCAAAGCCAGCTTTAATTTTAATTGGATGGGGACTACAAAAATACCATTTGCATTATGTGTCTGTAGAGAACAGCAGAGACAAACATTTGGGAAGATTTATGAAATTTTATCCTGTTGGAAATGAGATATACCAATAGGCCTATTTACTCTTTTTTTGGACATTTTTTCTGGATGATTCATCCTTTATCTTCAGATGTCTCATTTGTCCAGTGGTCTTCAGACTCCTTAGCTTGATGCCTTCATTCTCCTGGAAAGACAAAAACAATGCTCTGCCCCAACCCTAATTTTGGAGAGTTTTCCTTTGGCAAGTTATATTGAATGGCCATACTGTTAGATGAACTACCCCCACTTCTAACTAAGATGCCTCTTTTCTAATCTAATCTTCATCAATTTTGATGATATCCATAGCTTTTCTTCTCTTGTGGAAATAAAAGCATAACCTCTTCCCCAACATGACACATATCCTAGTTTCCATTCTGAGGTCAACACATCTTTTAAGTATACAGGCTGATTTAATACAGCAGTTTATTCTATTATTCAATGTCTCTCTGCAGCTGTCATTCCTTTTTCATTAGTATTTAGAAAATTTAAAGTAAATAAAGCATTATGCAATCTATCTCTGGAGGTTTTTATTACCCCTTTCTGTTAATTAAGTATATCTTTTAGAGTTTGATTAGATCTTTCTATAACTTCTTGCCCTGTAGGAATATGTGGTATACCTGTAATGTGCTTTATGTTATAATATGCAAAAAACTGTTTGATTTTACTAGAGACATATGATGGAGCATTGTCAGTCTTAATTTGTACAGATATCCCCATGATGGCCATAACTACTAACAAATGTGTGATTATAGAATCAGCCTTTTAGGAACTCAAAGCAGTTGCCCATTGAAATCTTGACTATGTATCTATGGTGTGGTATACATATTTTAATTTTCCAAACTCTGCAAAATGAAACACATCTATTTGCCAAATTGCATTTCTTTGAGTACTCTTTGGGTTACTTCCTGCAGGTAGTGGAATTTGCCTATACAAGGAATAAGTAAGCCATTTTCTTATAATTTCCTTGGTTTGTTGCCAAGTGATAGAAAAATATTTTTTCAAATCCTTGCTATTGACATGGTATTTTTTTTTATAAAATTCTGAGGCTTCTAGCACATTTCCTATCAATAGTTGATCAATTTCATCATTACCTTGTGCTAGAGGGCCTGGTAGACCCGTATAAGATCTAATATGTGTTATATACAAGGGATGACTTCTATTTGTGATTATTTCTTCTAACTGAATAGATAACAAAGTCAATTCTGTATCATCTGGAATAAATTCAGCAATTTCAAAAACACCTCTTTCTATATATTGAGAGTCAGTAACTATATTAAGAGGTTCTGGAAAAATCTAATAATACCATGAGAATAGCATATAATTATGACTTTTGAAGAGACTCAGAAGGGCTTTGAGCTACTTTATTCAAATTTCCTTATTTATAACCTGCCATTAATATAGAATGTAGAGGCTCCAGAAATTGGTGTTCCCCTTACAATGTGTGGTAGAATCCAGTTAGTTCTCCTCATAAATTGAATTATTTTGCTTTTGGGATATTTGTTGTTAATATCTCCCAAAAAATACTGCAAGCTCTTTGCCAATGTTCATTTTCTGCCCATAAAGAGGAAATTTCAGCATTAGTAAAAAGGTACTACAGTTTCTGCTGGGTCTATTTCTGCTAATTGATGAAGTCTCAATTTTCCTTTTAGAATCAACTAATAAACCTTTTATACACAGGTCTTTCATTTCTTACTATGTTTGTGTGATAAAAATTTCAATTCTAAGATATTATATTCTCTCTGCATTAAAATTCCTGTCGGGGAATGTGTAGAAGGTTAAATACCCAGAATGCAATCAAGCTCTGGATCCAAGTGATCCACATATGCATCCTGTAATTTCTTTTCTACTAAAGCCAATTCTCTCTCGGCTTCAGCTGATAATTTTCTTGGACTGTTTAAGTCCTTGTCACCTTGTAAGGTTTGAAACAAATTACTCAGTTCTGAGTTGTTAATTCACTTCTGAGAAAGCCTTCCATTGGCGTCTCTTAACAGGCTGGTAATTACTGTAACTTGGCACACCATGAAGGCAGGTTTTTCTCTATCTTTTTCTTGTAAAACTATAGTGAATGGCAGGGGAATTCCAGGCTATAAAGAGCCTGGAATCACCTTATTAATAGCTCTTAGATCTGTTACATTCTCCATTTCCCAGATTTATTTATTTATTTGTTTGTTTGTTTTTATTTTTGTTTTTCAAGACAGGGTTTCTCTGTGTAGCTTTGGAGCCTATTCTAGAACTCGCTTTGTAGACCAGGCTGGCCTTGAACCCACAGAGATCTGCCTACCTCTGCTTCCTGAGTGCTGGGATTAAACCACCACTGCCCAGCCCAGATTTCTTTCTAGTAACAAATACAGGAGAATTCCAAGGACTGATTGATTCAATATATTGAGCATTTAGCTGCTCCTGTACTAGCTGTTCTAAGGCCTGTCATTTTTCTCATGTCAAAGGCCATTGTTCCAGCCAGATAGTTTTGTCAGTCGACCATTTTAAATCGTTGGTACCTTTGAATGATCAATAGCTGTTATGCCCTGTTTTTGTACAACCTGAATGGTCAGTGACTATTCTTTATAATACCCTTTAATATTTTTCCCAGAAACATACATTAGTTTATGGTTTGTTTCTGAGATTGGAGGAATGTTAATTTGGGTATTCCATTGTTGTTACAAATCATGTCCCCATAAATTCATTGCTATATTACACACATATGGCTATAATTTTCCTCTCTGTCCTTCTGTCCCTATACATTTGACCCATCTCATGCTTTGTTTTACCTGAGATAAAGTTCCAATCCCTAAAAGCTGAACATTTACCTCCTAAAGAGAAAAATTTGGATGCCCAGATTCAGGTGCAATAATGTTATGTTTGCCTCTGTGTCTACAAGACATTTAATTACAATGTCATTTATTCATACTTTTAGCTTTGGTCTTTGATCTTTTATAGAAGTCTACCAAAATATTTGCTTTATGGTTTCTCCTGAAATTTTTGTGTTATCTTCTAAAGCTGTTCTATCATCCAGGACAGTATGTTTTTGTTTTTTTTGTTTTTTTTTTGTTTTGTTGTTTTTTTTTTTTTTTACAATAGGCATTAGGTCCTTTAATTACTCTGGGGAGGAGTTTCCCCCATGGTGACAGGGAATGACTGAACCAAGTTTGACATGGGGGCCTGTGAGAGGCCCCCAAGGCGTTTCCCAATGGCAAAGGGTTACTCTGTCTGTCCCTTGTTGATCTGCATCCATTGGTCCAATGTCTGCCTTTGCCACACCTTTTATCTACTTCAGAAGGGAGGGGCTTTCTGTTTGGATTATTCCTAGAAAAGAACATTGTTTTTAGGAACGCCCTGTTTATTATCCCTTTTTAGGTGACCTTTTTTTTGCCACAATTAAAACACCTGACGTTTTGATTTTTCTTCTAGCCTCTAGAAATCACCTCTCCTATCCAAGCATCATCATGGTTATGAGATTTAATATTGACTATATCTCAGATCCATTCTTCTATGGGTGCTGATCTTGCCTTTAAAGGCCTAATTACCCTTTTGCATTATGAATTAGCATTTTCTTTTTTTTTTTTTTAATTTAGTTACTTATTATGTATACAATGTTCTGCCTGCATGTATGCCTGCATGCCAGAAGAGGGCACCAGATCTCATTACGGATGGTTGTGAGCCACCATATGGTTGCTGGGAATTTAACTCCGGACCTCTAGAAGAGCAGCCAGTACTCTTAACCTCTGAGCCATCTCTCCAGCCCCGTGATTAGCATTTTCAAAAGCCAGAGATTCAATTATTATTTGTCTAGCTTCTGACTTTGGTATCCTATTTACAGCTGAAGTCAATCTTTGTAAAAATTCAGTGAAGGTTTCTTTTGAGCCCTGTATAACTTTACTAAATGACTCAGTTCTCCTTTTGACTTCTTCAATTCTGTCCCAAGCATTCAAAGATGCTGCATGGCATAGAACCAGGATATGGTCATCATATAGAGACTGTCTTTGTATATCTGCATAATCATTGTCTCCAAGAAGTTGGTCTTGGGAGATTTCAATACCCCTAGCTTTACTTCATTGTTAATGGTCCTAGCCTCATCTTTCCACCAGGTCCTCCACTGTAATTGAGGACCAGGCTCCAAGACTGCTGTAACTAAGTCTTTCCAGTCTTGTGGGACAATTCTGTTACTAGTTGACCATGAATTTAACATCTGCTTCACAAAAGGTAAATGCACACCATATGAGACTATCACTTCCTTAAATCTCCTCAGATCTAACATTTCCACAGGATTCCAGTCTGCTCTTACATAGCCTTGGGGATATCTGTCATTTGGCAATTGTTCCCATAAGGAGACTGGATAAATTAAGGTTGGTTGTTTGATAACCTTGGGCATTTCCTCTCTAATTTTATAATGTAATGGTGAGGTTGGTTCTCCTTTAAATTCCTCTGTCTGTTTCTGAATATCTCTATGATCTGTTTTAATAAGTTTTTCTAAGGCTTGTAACTTTTGAATAGTAAGTTTTTCTAAGGTTTGCATGTTATCAGTCACCTTTTTGTTCTCTTCAGCAGTGAGTATTTCTAAACTTTTATCTTGTCAGTCAAAATTGTATTATTCTCCTTAGTAATTATTAGTAAGGCGTGCATATTACCAATAGTGGCCTTTTCTAAGGCCTGTATCTTGGCACTCATATCAACCAACTTTTTTTTAGGAATAAAACAAGAATTATCAAACTGATAATGATTATAATTAACATTATGTAAATAATAGCTAAGTTAATTATCCCCTCCTTCAATTGTTTCATTTTAAAACCATCCAGTGTGTAATCATACAGAGACCTAATTCCCTCCATCATAATATCATTTCCCATTATTTATGTGGGAAAAACTCTTTTCTTTAAATCTAACTCACTTTAAGAATTTCCAATTGTCTCACCAAACCTGCTGCTGCTGATGGTGAAGTGTGAGGCTGACTGCTGTTGTGTAGCACGTCTGAGTGGAGAACACAGGTGGTGCACAGCTTGGCTGAGGACAGCTGCAGCTGCTAGCATGTAGCTGTGAGCGGAGGAGTGGGTCCAGGGAAAGCCCACAACCCACGGGGAAAAAGAGCCAGAGAACCAGCTGTCTGCTTGGGGGATTGCATGAAAGAGGCTAACTCCAGTAGCATTTGAAGCCCAAGTGGCTGTGGTGATTGCTGTAGAGAGGCTGCAACAGAAAAATCCCAGACTCATTATGAGGGCTTGGGGGAAAAAAAGGAAAACCTAGCCAGTAGGGTGCTGCTCTGGTATGTGCCAATGGTTGCAAAGCCGTAGGCTAGTGGCTTTTTTGTGAATTTGTGCCCCAAAAGGTGGATGCCAGATGAAGCATTAATCTAATTAATCTCATCAGTAAAAACCAGTAGTCAAGCTGGGTGGTGGTGGCACACGCCTTTAATCCCAGCACTCAGGAGGCACAGCCAGGAGGATCTCTGTGAGTTCCAGGCCAGCCTGATCTACAGAGCGAGATCCAGGACAGGCATCAAAACTACACAGAGAAAACCCATCTCAAAAAAACAAAAACAAACAAACAGAACAACAAAAAAAAAAACCAGTAGTCTGATATTGGGGTAATAAACTGAAAGATCAGAGAAGCAGAGGAGCAGCCACCAGTGACTTCCTATCTCTCCAGATCCTCTGACCACAAGGGCTGAGATCCTGTCTCCACTTCACCTTATCACTTCCTGTCTCTGCATCCCAAGTGCTGGGATTAAAGGCATGAGTCGCCAGGCGTTAGTGGCGAACGCCTTTAATCCCAGCACTCGGGAGGCAGAGGCAGGCGGATCTCTGTGAGTTTGAGGCCAGCCTGGGCTACCAAGTGAGCTCCAGGAAAGGTGCAAAGCTACACAGAGAAACCCTGTCTCGAAAAACCAAAAAAAAAAAAAAAAAAGGCATGAGTCACCACTGCTGGGCCTCTATGGTTAACTAGTGGCTAGCTCTGCCCTCTGGTCTCCAGGCAAGCTTTGTCAAAACACAAACAAAATATCACACAACATTCATCTGAGAGTACCATTAACATTCAGGATGCTAGCGTACTTAACTGATGACAAGGCTAAATAGTAGGGTTGAGGTGTTAGTTGAATGGTACAGTATTTGCCAAGCATGTACAAGGCCCTGGGTTCAATCCCCAGCATCATGAATGGATTAATGAACAAATAAAAAAGGAAACTGAAATAAAAATCAGATATCATTTCACAATTTATACTCTGAGTTGGAAAATAATGACAGAGTGACTGTAATTTTAAAATAGCTCTTATTTGTAGTTATGACTAAGACTATTTAAGACAATTTGTGTTAGAAAGGCCAAATGAGAATGTAACAGTGATTATTTTTCAAGAGTCAATAAAACGTCACTAAAACCAACTTACTTGGCCTTTGGCATCTGCTTTTAAAGTATGAATGCCAGGAGCAGCACAATGTAATGTTGTCCTAGGTGACCTAGTGTTCAAAAAGAACAAAGAAGAAGTCATTAAAATGTATTTGAGGCTGATTAAAACTCCACCCACAACTTTTAAGCTTAAACAGATTAATTGTATGCTAGAATAAGAAAAAAACAAAACTCTAAAATAACAACTGTCTTAGTCACTGTTCTCATGCTATGAAGAGACGCCGTGACCAAGCAACCCTTGCATAAGAAAGCATTTGATTGGGGGTTTGCTTCCAGTTTCAAAGGGTTAGTCTATTATCATCATGGTGGGGAGCAGACAGGCATGGCAGTGGAGCAGCAGCTGAGAGCTTTATATCGCAACCCACAGGCAGCAGGCAGAAAGACACTGGGCCAGGCATGGGCTTTCGAAACTTTCAGGCCCACCTCAAGTGACACACCTCCTCCAACAAGGACACACCTCCTAATCCTTACAAACCGTTCAACTGGGGACTAAGCATGCAGATATATGAGCTTATTGGAGGGGAGGGGACATTCTCTCTCTCTCTCTCTTTTTTTTTTTTTTTGGTTTTTCGAGACAGGGTTTCTCTGTGTAGCTTTGCGCCTTTCCTGGAGCTCACTTGGTAGCCCAGGCTGGCCTCGAACTCACAGAGATCCACCTGCCTCTGCCTCCCGAGTGCTGGGATTAAAGGCGTGCGCCACCAACGCCCGGCCGACATTCTCATTCAAACCACCACAGCACATTTACTTCCATTTTCAAAGTAAGGTAGCCTTTCTTTTTCACATGTGTTTAGTGGAAAGGAAATTTATATGAAGTCAGAGCTTTGAGTCTGAACATCTGCATTATGTGAATGAACGTCATTTTTTACATCGTAGGGAAGAAATGGATACACACAAACACACACACAGACACATGTGTGTATACATATACATATGGCAAAAAACATCTTACTTTAAGTTTTGAATTTTACAGGTTCTTGACAGTCTCCACATTACAAAAGATGGCCCTTCATACTCTATCTCAATCTAGAAAGGAGATGAAAGTTCATGTTAACAAAACAAAACAAACACTGTTCATCTTGGTGTTCAGTTGTGGGTTCAATTATCTGGTTTGTATTGCTTAAAAAAAACCAACTAAGATTCAGTTCCTTTGATATTATGCAAAGCACAATGTGAAAAAACAAGGACTGCTTGTCACACATCAGCAGTCAATATACTTGAGGCTGGAGAGACTGCTTTTCATGCAGAGGACTGGCATTTAGTTCCCAGCATCCCTATCAGGCTCATAAGTCACTGTAACTCCAGTTAATAGGATCCTACTTCCTCTTCTGCACTCCAGATATGCCAACACACACACACACACACACCAAACCAACACACACACCACACACACACACACACACACACCACACGCACCACACACACACACCACACACACACACGTACACACATCACACACACATACATACACACATATCACACACACATACATACACACATACCACACCATACACACACACATACCACACCACACACGCACACCACACACACCACACACACACACCACACATACATATACACACACACACCACACCACATATACATAACACACACACACACATACACATACACACACACACACACACACACACACACACACACACACACACACACAAAGTTGTCCTTTGGCTTTCACAGGAATGCCATGGTATGTTCCCCTCCCCAAGCCCATAATAACACATCCAATTACAAACAAAATAAAATCCCTTTAGAAAGAAAAATCAACAGGAAGATGATCACAGTCAAATTACACAGTTGTCAGAAAAGGAGGCGATGAGAAATATGGTATCTATGAAAGAGCACAGATTTATCCAACCACTGAAGTTAATGCAGTTAATGCAGAGAATCACAAGTAGTCAAAGTCCTGAGAAGGGATTGCTGAGTGTTCAGCCCTAGATGGGACACCTCAAACCCCCTCAAGCACTGGGAACATTGAGGAAGTGGAGATGGGAAGATGTGGAGAGCTGGAAGATGGAGAGGAGTCCTGTGAAGTGCTGTCTTCTGGACATGACTGTTGTAGTTATGGCCACCCTGCACAAGATCAAGCCAGCATAATCAGTAGACATCCAACCAGGTGGCACTAAGTGGACTCAGAGGGGTTTAAGAAAAATCAACAACAATGAAGGTGGTAAGGGAACATGTTGGGGGAGTAACAACAGGAAGTGACAGGAGGGTTTGGGATAGACTTGTCACAGAATAAGTAAAAGATAAAAGGAAGTGAGTCTAAAGTGGAACAGAGATGCAGCTTGATGCTATATCGCTTGAGGCCCTTGATTCAAAGCAGAAGAGGGATGGACTACTGAATGAGCAACTTGGATGGACCTGATTGGAATGATGGTAGTTAAAAAGCCCACCACAGAAGGGCGTTACGATGTTTTATGTAACTGTAAACATTTTTACACACATATTATAACAAAATACAGAAAAGGAGAACTAGCTTGTGGGAACAGGATTGGAGAGCAGGTATCAAGTGTATCTTGTATGAGAACAGCAGAAAGGAGCCTTCAAGTGCCAGAACAGTTTCTGCACCAAGCTGTATGTTCAAATGTGTGCATGAGGAAATGAATCTGAATACATTCAATATTATGCCAATGTTAGTTTCTTGGTTTGAGTATTTTATGATAATTATACAAGATGTTACTATTGAGAGAAGCTAAGTGAAGGGTACTTCTCATATTTCTTTGCAGCTTCTCCTGGTGCTGTGGAATAATCCTTCTGTGAGTGATGAATATGTATTGCTCTCATTGATTAATAAACAAGCTGACAAGCCAAGAGCTGAACACAATAAAGTTATGTGGGAGAGCCAAACTGAGAATGTTGGGAGGGAGAGGGGTGGAGTCAAGAGGGTCACTAGCCAGATGCAAAGGGAGCAGGAGATGAATATGCCATGCTAATAAAGGACTGCCACATAGCAGAGCATAAATAAGCAACATAGGTTAACTTAAAATATAAGAGCTAGTTAAGCAACAAGCCTGAGCTATTGGCTGAACATTTATAATTAATATAATCCTCTGTGTGGTAATTTGGGAAGCAGCTGCTGGGTATTTGGGAACAGGCGGTTGGGACAGGAAACATCTGTTTACATCCTGGACCTACTGTTATTAAACAAACAAACAGACAAAGATTTCCCTACAGGGCTTGAGAGATAGCATAGTTGGCTGGTAAAGTGCTTACCATGCAAGCATGAAGACCTAAATTCAATCCCCAACACTCACATAAAAAGCTGGATAGGGGAGTAATATCTGTAATCCCAGCATTGTGGTAGCAGAGACTAAAGAATCCCTGATAACTGGTGCCTAGCTAGTCTAGCCAATCAGAGAAGTCAAGTTTCAGTGAGAGACTGTGTCTCAAAAAAAATAAGTGGGCTGGAGAGACAGTTCAGGGTTCAGAACAGTTGTTGCTCTTGCAGAGGACCTGGTGGTGTTTCTCAACCATCCATGACTTCAGTTCTAGGGGACCCAACATCCTCTTCTGACCTCTACAGGCATGAGGCATATACATGGTAAACATATATACATGCAAGCAAAACATTCATACAAACAAAAACAAACAAATCATTTTTAAAAAGGTGTAGAATCATTGAAGAAGACATCCAATGTTGACCTCTGGCCTCTACATGAACATGTATGTACATATACACCTGAACAAATATGTGTACACACATGAACATGTACACATGTATGAATAAACAAACAAATGAATAGATTTTTTTCCAATAAAGAAACAAAATCTATATCCTAAAAATAGAATGACAGATTTTCCTGTGAATTTGACTAATTATAGCAAGTTGTAGATATGATTTACATCTGTAATCAATTTTAAATATGAGAAAATACTCTTCACAGCCAGTTGGAAGCCTTAAGAGCAACATTAGGTTCGTGGAGCTGAATGCTGTCTCAAGAGCACAGCATTAACACTTGCTTGCATTTCTAGCTGGCTGGGCTGGCCTAAAACTTTCAAATTCACCAGACTCCTGAAGAGAAACACAAAGGCTGCACAGAGGAAACAACTTTATAACAATGAAAAATGTACACACACACACACATCATAAATAAACAAATAAGCAACGTTTGAATTCATAAATTATCAGTGTCAGTAGACAGATTAAGGGGAATGAACTATGGGGCTAGAGAGAGAGCTCAGCCATTAAGAGCCCTTGTAGCAAAAAAAAAATTAATAAATAAAAAAATAAATAAATAAATAAAAAGAGCCCTTGTAGCTCTTACAGAGGACCCAAGTTTGGTTCCCAGCGTCCAAACGAGAGCTTACAACTCATTGCTTATAACTGCAGCTTCCAGGGGTTCCAAAGCCCCCAAGGCGACTGCAGACAGGTGGTGCACTGCACATATGCAGGCAAAATACTCACATACATGAAATTTTTAAAAAGAGAGAAGAAATGAACTAGATATGGTGTTAAATTGTTTAAAAAGTAATACAGAGGCTGAGGTCTATGGCTGAGAGGGCCCTATATTTATAGCTCTGGTTTACATCTGCTGTAAATTTACATCTGTTGAATAATAGTTATTATTCTCTTTCTCAATAGGCAATGTAGTATGTGTAACATATGTATATATCATAACTTTTGTTACTATTAAATCACAAAACACATAAAATAACACTGCCTCTTTTTAAAATTTATTTAATTTTTATTTTTTTGTTTTGTTTTGTTTTTGCTTTTCAAGACAGGGTTTCTCTGTCCTGGAACTCACTCTGTAGACCAGGCTGCCCTTGAACTCACAGAGATCCACCTGCCTCTGCCTCCTGAATGCTGGAATTAAAGGCATGCACCACCACCACTGGGCTTCTTATTTATTTATTTATTTTTGCTACATTATAAGGAGCTGAGGAAGCCTTGAATGAATGAAGTCCTAAGTGAATGTGTATTGTAGACATGGGCACAGCTGTGACAAGGACCAGGGCTTCTGGAGCACAGGAAACTGGCAAAGCCTTTCCCCATACGGGTCAGGCTCAAAGCTGGCAAAGCCATCTTCCTCTGGTCCATGGATGGGTGTTCACAGACAATTGTTCAGTGTGTGCGAACACTAGCAACCGCAGCCTCCCCCTCTCATGTTTACAGCCTGAGACTGCTCACCTATGGGGACTTCCCACAGACTAGCAAACCCTTCCCCAGTGTTGTGCATAAGAAACAGGCTGGCCTCGTGGTGGTGCATGCCTTTAATCCCAGCACTCGGGAGGCAGAGGCAGGCAGATCTCTGTGAGTTCGAGACCAGCCTGGGCTACAGAGTTCCAGGAAAGGCTCCAAAGCTACACAGAAAAACCTTGTCTCAAAAAACAAACAAACAAACAAACAAACAAACGGGGTGGGAGGAGGGAGGACAGGGGAATCTGTGGCTGATATGTAAAATTAAATTATAAAATAAAAATATTTTTAAAAAGACCCTGTCTCAAATAAATAAATAAATAAATAAATGTAATAAAAAGTAATCTTAATGTAATAAAAATCTAGGCTGCAAAACAAAACAAAACAAAACAAACAAACAAACAAAAACACCCCCCCTCAAAGAAAGGGGGGTGGGAGAAGGGAGGACAGGGGAATCCGTGGTTGATATGTAAAACAAATAGAAAAATCTCTTAATTAAAAAAAAAAGAAAAGAAACAAGCTGAGGCTCCAGGTTGTTGCATTAGTAGGTGCAACTCCATTAGATTCATGGCCTACCTGGCCACATCTTTACCATGCATGTCTGTCCTCCCTTGAGTCAGGGTTCCAGATCCAAGCCATGTGAGACATGGCACTGTGTACACATTTAAGGGCATGTATCAGAGAGGGTACCAACAGTAAGGTGATAATGATAATGAGAAGAAAAAGGAGATACAGATGAAACAGCTATAAAACAGAGTATGAAGGTTCAAAAATACCAATGTTCTTTAAAAATGTTCAATACTTACAGAACTCCTGGTACTAAAAATGCTATAGTCCCAGCTATTGATGTAATATCTGTGGAGGAAAAGATGAGATGTGAATATTAACAGTAATTTCTCCTCTACATATTAGGGATTCTATACATGGTCAGGCGTAGCTGGAACAGGACATTAAACCCAGAAGCAGACCCAAGTCCACACTGAAGATTTGTGTGGGACAGACACTATGTGTCCAATCAATTAAGAAAACAGGGATGCCGGGCAGTGGTGGCGCACACCTTTAATTTAAGCACTTGGGAGGCAGAGTCAGGCAGATCTATGTGAGTTCAAGGCTAGCCTGGTCTGCAGAGTGAGATCCAGGATAGGCACCAAAACTACACAGAGAAACCCTGTCTTGAAAAACCAAAAAAAAAAAAAAAAAAAAAAAAAAAAAAAAAAAAAAAAAAAAAAAAAAAAAAAAAAAAAAAAAAAAACAGGGACTATTTAATAAGTGGTATTGGTTTAAAAATGTATCTAGAGCCGGGCGGTGGTGGCGCACGCCTTTAATCCCAGCACTCAGGAGGCAGAGCCAGGCGGATCTCTGTGAGTTCGAGGCCAGCCTGGGCTACCAAGTGAGTTCCAGGAAAGGCTCCAAAGCTACACGGAGAAACTCTGTCTCGAAAAACCAAAAAATAAATAAATAAATAAAAATGTATCTAGGGACTGGAGAGATGGCTCAGGGGTCAAGAGCACTGACTGTTCTTCTGGAGGACTGGGATGACATTCTCAGCACCCATATGGTGGCTAAATAGTGTCTTAACTCCAGTTCTAAGGGTATCCAGCACCCCCTTTTGGCCTCCTCGGGCACTGCACACATATGGTGCACAGTCACACATGTAGGCAAAACACCCATATGCATAAAAATAAATCTCAAAGAAGCCTTTAAAATGGATCTAGATTACATGGGAAAAGAAACTGAATCCCTAGTATCACTTACAGTGACTGGGACATCTCAACCAGGTGTGTGTGCAATCCCAGAATTGGCAATGCTTCATTTCATAAAATAGCAGAAATGTTCTGGTAAGTCAAGTGGAGTGGGTAGGCATCATAGAAGTGTGGGTGGGGAGGAACTAAGGATAAAATGTGGATGGGTCGTTTGGAACCTCTAAGATGGAAACGGAAATAAATGGGAAACAACAGACAGCCCCCATCAGGTGAGCTCTGGTTGTTTTTTCTAAGGACAAAGCAGAGAGTAGGCCCTTGTGGTTCTGACTCAAGCTGACTTGTTTGGCTTTTCTCCCGATTTCTGAGCTCAGCAACCACTTGGGTTTGGTCTGGTGAGATGGGGACGTTATCATGAACATCTCCATTTCAGTTCATTCTGTTTGGCCCAGCTCGGGAGCTGACTCCAAAACAAGAGCCTCCCATGGTAAAAACCGAAATGTTAGTGGAAGAAAGAACGTGGGGCAGGGAAGAATTTCATCTATCCAAGACACCTGCCAGCAAGGAAACAGTTTAAAATTCAGTTAGCTGGGTGGAGGTGGCACACACCTTTAATCCCGGCACTCGGGAGGCAGAGCCAGGCGGATCTCTGTGAGTTCAAGGCCAGCCTAGTCTACAGAGTAAGATCCAGGACAGGCACCAAAACAACACAGAGAAACCCTGTCTCTCAAAAAATCAAACAAAACAAACAAACAAAAAAGATATAATTCAGATATCCTGTGACAGTCCTGAGAAAAAATGACATTTTCCCACCAACGTGGAACTGGACTTTAGCATTCCTCCAGTCATGAATATAGGTAGACCAGGGATGACTAACTGCAGCCTGGGAGTCAAATTGTACCTTTCAGTAAATACATTTTTATCTTCATATAACCATACCCAGAATGTTGTCCTCTAGTAAGGCAGGGGTCTCAGTTCTTACAGCATAGATTTTATGGCTAAGAAACATCTAATATATTTGCTATCTGGTCCCTTTAGATATCATTGGTGACTCGTCTGGTGTCCAAGACAAAACAAACCAACAAAAATTCAATAGTGCTCACAAGTTCCCTGCGTTTACAGGCCATCCTTAATACCCTAATGGGTGATTTATTGTTTGCAAGTGCTGAGCGCTCTAAATGTAAGACTTCATTCAGCCACGTCATCTTCACTGTAAAAAGGCTTAAAAACTTATCAGAACATAATATTGTTGCTCCTTCTCATTGATCTGTCCCAATGGCTACTCTTTTTTTATATTTAATTTTAAAAATTTAAGAGAGTTTTGGTTTTTAATGTGTGTTGGGTTTTGCCAGCCTGTGTCTGTACACCATATACGTGCAATGCCCGCGTACGACAGAAGAGGGCGCTAAATCCTCCGTTACTGGAGTTACAGACACAAGCAGAGGGCTGGGAATGCAGCAGGGTCCTCTGGAAGAGCAGCCAGTGCTCCTAACCACGGAAGCACTTTCCAGCCAGGATTTTTAATTAAAAAGTTTTGGGGCTTTTATGTTTGTTTGTTTGTTTTTACTGAGTTTAACTATTTAGCCCAACTTTGCTTTGAATTCTTGGCCCTCTGAATACTGGGGCTCACTGTGCACCAACATGCCAGCCTATGGTCACTCTTTTGTTCCTTCAACTGTCACAGGACATATAAGAGAACCCCTTCTTCATTGTAAAGAAAACTTACAAGTGTTTGATTTCTTTTTGGTCGTGTTAAATATTAATTTGGGGGGACTTATTTTCATACAGCATACTCAAAGATTATGATTTTTCTGGTTAAAGGCGCGTTTTTTGTTTTGTTTGTTTTGGTTTGTTTTGGTTTGGCTTTTCGAGGCAGGGTTTCTTTGCGTCTTTCCTGAAACTCACTCTGTAGACCAGGCTGGCCTTGAACTCACAGAGATCCGCCTGGCTCTGTCTCCAGAGCGCTGGGATTAAAGGCGTGTGCTACCACCGCCCGGCTTAAAGGTGCATTTTAACCCTGTTGAAACCTAAAATATTTTGGTATCCCTTCTAGCTGGTGATTACTGAATAGTGAACAACAAAAGCAACCAAATCTGCATTAAGGATCTCTCAGGAATTCATAGCATCTTCGGTCTCTAAACCAGTACTTGGGAATTAATATCTTTACGTTTATACAGCATTTCTACTTTAGTAAATACTCTCTCCCCAATCAGTCCGCTTCAACTTCTTAAAATAAGTCAGAAGTAAAATGCCCCTCCCTAGCCATCTCTGGTTCTCCTTTGGGTACATACAGCTCCAGGGAGAACTTAAGAATTCATACGGAGGCGGAGTGGGGGAGGCGGGGTGGGGGTGAGGGCTGGGCATCAATCCCGAGAAGCAAGGTATGGGGAGGATAGGCTCAAAATACATCATATACTTTCATGTAAATGGCCTTACGTATGTATGTATGTATATCTATCACCCATCTATCTATCATTATATATAAGTAACTTTTTTTTAAAAAATGATCTAAGGCGTCAACGTGAGCGTACCACCGCCCTTCGGCAGAACCCGGCGTTACAGAAGGCTGACGGCACCTCATCTCTAAAGATGAGGAGCTCCGGCCATCTGCTGGGGAGCTGGGGACCAGGCAGGGGTCTGCAAGGCCAGTGGCCCGGGATGCATCTTTCTACCTCCACAGTGCGGAGCCGCTGCTGCTCAACCACCACAGCAGCACCGTCAATTCCCGGACCGACATGGCGCCAACTCCACCTCTGAGCAACCAACCGCCTCTGCAGCGCCACCCGGGTTAGCACGCTCTGGCGGCTTGTGCACGCCACGCGCCGGAGAGAGTGAGTGCGTGTGCGTGCGCATCCATTGGGCGAACTCATAAATAAGCCCAATTTGCAGTACAAAAACTCCACTTTGAAGAATCCGAGTTGGCCCGATAAAAGAGAAACTATAGATGATCCCCCCCCCCCCCCCTATATAGTCTTCTGTAGCACAGACTGGCCTCAAACTCTGTGTAGCTGAAGATGACCTTGAACTCAGAAACCTTGAAGCAGAAACCGTGAAGGAATGCTGCTTACAGGCTTGCTCCCCTTGGCTTGCTCAGGACTACCTGCCCAGGCGTGGCACCACCCACAAAGAGCTGTGCCCTCGAACTTCAATCGTTAATCCAGGAAACGCTCCACAGACGTGCTCATAGGTCAATCTGATGGAGGCCGTTCCTCAGTTGAAGTTCCCTCTTCCCAGGTGACTCTAGTTTGTGTCAAATTGACGAAAGCTAACCAGCACAGTATGTATGAGACCCTCAAGTAATTAATAAAAATATCACACCTAATTTTAAAAATAGAACAAAACCATTTTTCTTATTTTCAAGGAGGAAAAATGGACAGGAATGAATGCCATGTGTGTTCCTGCAATTAAAAACCAAACGCATATGACAGCATTCTTGCTTTCAAAGCGTTTGTGATCTTGTGATACAATTGAGACAAACTCAATTATCATACAGCATTATAACTTGTCTCCTTGTTGAAGGCAGCAATTGTATCTTTATTCTTTTCTATGTCATTATAAGAGGAAACACAACTCAGTGTTGCTAGCAGATACACCTCTGTCGTTGAAGCAGTCACTGAAAAGAATTTGGGGAGGAGGATAGCACTTAGTGAGTTTATTGATTAAATGGAAAGACACAATCCTTTGGAAGGGAGTCAAGTGTGGCAGTTAAGAGAGGAGTACATCTAACAGCTACATGTGACTTGGAGGTCTTGGAGCTACTTAATCCACAACTCAAGTTTAGTATTAGGGAAAGTGTGGGCTGGTGTGCTTTTCTTATCCATCGAATTCTGTCTCTGAAGAGACTGTTTTGAAAGGTTTTCATTCCAAAGATTGGAGGAGAAAGACCACTTACCCAAATCATCATAGCCCGATTAATGAAAGCAAACTTTTTTTATTTGTGTATACAGGCTGCCTCCCCAAAAGGCAGGGTTTGAAAGATCAGCACTGGACATGAGGAAGACAAGGTTTTCATAGGTCACGGGTAGGGGACTTCCAAATGGGGGACTTGGTGGCAAACTAGTCATGTTGTCTTTTTTTATAACTGTGGCTGCCTTTTAAAGCAATGGCTGTCCTAATCAGCAACTGCAACTCTGCCTCTACCAGCATCGATAAGGGCCGCAGCCTGAAGGGATTCTAGTCCCTCAGGCACTGGTTCTTTCAAAGCTACAAGCAAATTTATCTAAATCTCTGTCCATCTAAAAAACTCAAGATTCAGAGGCTGAGGTGGAATTCTGCTCGCTCAGAGAAGCTGAATAGCAAGTAGCTAATTTCTCCTTGCTGACATCTCCCAAAAAGCCGGGCATCCTTCTCCCAGCCCTCACTTAAAAGCCCTTCTCCACCTGGTTCCTCCCTACCACTTCCTGACAGCTAGTTTTATTCAATCGAACAAATGTAATAGGTCTTGCATTACTAAACAAATGTTCCAGAGCATAAACAAAAGTGAACACCCCTTAAAATAATATTCTAGCATATAGTCAGGGTGACAGGAGCAGAGCAAACGCATAACAAGCTACTCCTAACAACCTCCTGAAACAAAGACATGGTCGCAAGGTGGGCATAACAAGGGAGTCACAGCAGCAGGTAGTCACAACAAGGGAGTCATGGGTGGTCCAAATAACCTTTTGAAACTAAGGGAGGGTTGCAAGACGGTTATTATACTCTTTGAAACAAAGGTATGATTGCTGTTCCCTGGAACAGGCTGTACAGAACAATTTGTAGTTAAGGGTACAGGAGGGGCACAGCCCAATCCTTCAGAAACAGAGGTTTACTCATGATCAGGAATGAACCTAATTTGTCTTCACTGTAAAATGGCTCTGGCTTTTAAGCCTAAGATAGAGGCAGGCTGGTTCATCAGGTACACTGTGATGGCTTGCAGGTGGAGAAGGGAGAGCTAGTAGAGATAAAGCATTGATCAAGGGCGGCGGTGGCGCACGCCTTTAATCCCAGCACTCAGGAGGCAGAGGCAGGCGGATCTCTGTGAGTTCAAGGCCAGCCTGGTCTACAGAACAAGATCCAGGAAAGGCTCCAAAGCTACACAGAGGAACCCTGTCTCAAAAAAAAAAAAAAAAAAAAAAAAGGGATCCTGGAAAGTCACCTGCCTATGGAAAAATCTTTCAACGATTTCCCAGTGTCCTTAGGGTAAAAATCCAAGTTCATAGTGTGCTTGAGTTATTTCTCTTTAGGGGTTGGGGATTTAGCTCAGTGGCAGAGCACTTGCCTAGCAAGAGCAAGGCCCAGGGTTCAATCCTCAGCTAAAACAAAAACAAAACAAAAAACCAAAACCCATTGATCAAAGGGATCCTGACTCTTCGTGACATAATAGGTTGGACTTACGGCACAGTTCATTAGCCATTTAACCATCTCATTTGTAGGGCTCAGAAATGGAAGAGCTAGTAGCTCTGGTTAAAGTTGACATCCCTGGGTGTCCGCTGAAAGATGAGTGAGAAAGGAGACAGACAAGGCCATGAGGGACTTCGGACAGTATAACTTTAGTTGGGAGGAAAACCTGCAGGGGTCCTGTAGGGGTCGGTGCCTGCTGTCTGCTTACTAGCTGGGGTTGTTCCAGGGGAGGAGGTGAATGGGAGGGATAGAACGGGAGGGTGGAAAGGGTGCCTTTCTTGGCCCTCAAATTTGCTTTTGCTAGGACTACCAAGTGAGTAGTCAAAATGTTAGATGATTAAGAAATATCATGGAAAAAAAAAGTCAGTCGGTGGTGGTGCATGCCTTTAATCCTAGCACTCAGGAAGCAGAGCCAGGCGGATCTCTGTGAGTTCAAGGCCAGCCTGAGGTACAGAGCAGGATCCAGGACAAGAACCAAAACTACACAGAGAAATCCTGTCTCAAAAAAACAAACAAACAACAAAGAGAAATATTGTGTATGGCCAGTCATTAACAGGGGTTGGGGGTGTGGCAGGAATCTAGGAAAACAAAGACCTCAGTTCTATAATGCTAACTACTGTGGTTTCAAAGAAATTGACACCATGTAACCCAAACAGAGGAACTTCTCAAATGGCATGGCCATGGTTAAAATAGGCAGAACCAGGAGAAGTGGAGAATCATTTTTCATGTCTCCACTAGTGATCTTGTCTCAGTGTGTCACTGTGCCCAGTAGTCTTAGTATGTAATAGGTTCTCAAGGTTTAATGATCACACAGTACACAGACAGGTACAATGAGAACCGTTTACTGTGGTTCCAGTTCAGAATCTAAGCAGAGGCTGGCCTGGTCAGTATGTGAATAAGAGAGCAAATGCTGAAGAGCCTTCATGGGTGCACCAAGACCATGACCGTATACCCACATTGGGGGACAGTACACAGAATATGATTCTATTCCATTTTTATGTGTTTGTAATGGTGGGTATCAAATCCTGGGTCTTGCATGTGCTAGTAAGCAATCACCACTCTACACCAGTGAGCTACATCCCCGGTTCTTTATTATTAGTGTTTTTCCAAAGCAATTTTTATCAAAACTTTATGTCACAGTTAATTTGGGTCGTAATGAAAACATTAGATCAGGGCTTGAGAGATGGCTCAGAAATTAAGAGCACTTGCTGCTCTTCCAGAGGACCCGGATTCTCTTCTCTGCCCTATTATCAGATGGTTCCCCACCACCGTTACTCCAGCTCCAAGGGACCTGATGCCCTTTTCTGGCCTTCACGAGCATGTGCACGCACGCACACACACACACACACACACACACACACACACACACAC
>CABHPR010071390.1:0-10075 GCA_902168415.1 Peromyscus melanophrys | reverse complement strand
GTGTGTGTGTGTGTGTGTGTGTGTGTGTGTGTGTGTGTGTGTGTGTAAAAAGAAAATAAAAATGTTCTTCAAACCAAAGTATCATATATTGTAGAAATAAAAGGTACATAGAGATTGCCTAGTGCTATAGTTCAGATCTGGGCTGTCCTTTATGGAGCCATGTGTTAAAGTCTTGGTCCTCAGACTGTGAAGATACTGGAAAGTGTTAAAATATTTAAGAAATGGAGCTTAGTTAGATGGTCTCTTAAAAGCCTCCCCTTCCCCCCTGCTTCTCTCTCTCTCTCTCTCCCCACAAGATCCTATGCCCCAGTGAGGTAAGGATTTTCCTCTTTCATGAGCTCTTATCATCAAGTGGTACCTCATCATTGGCTCAAAACCAATGATAACAAGACATGAACTGAAACCTTGAAACAGTGGGCCAAATAAACCTTTTTCCTCTTTAATTTTCTTTATCTCCAATATTTGTTACAGCAATGGAAAGTTAATTGACATGTCCAGAGTTGCCTGTCATCTAACATCTAATGTCTCTATTTTGACATGCCGTTTGGTTTGTGAAGTTGTCCAAGTCCTGGCAGTCTTAAGAGTGTACACTTAATCTAACATGTAATGTGTGAGCTGATGTAGTACTGCTCAGAGAGAGGACTTTCAGTTGGTTTTCAACAGCAAACGCAACAAGTCAAACAGCTAGAATGTTGCCATCACTATTTCCTTGATTCACATTTTCAAAAAAACACAATTTTTTGAAACAAAGAATTCAGAGGAGTGGCATTATCACAAGCCATGTGGTTCTGTGAAACTTCATTGTACCCTTGTGAAAGAACAAAATAAAATAGGCAAATAATTTCTTAGTATCACTTTTAAATGACTTTGAATCTTACAGACCCCTGATCAAACTTTGGGATCCTCTAAGGTTCCCAGAAGTCAGTATGAGAACACACTATGAAGACGTGCCATTTGAAGGGCAAGAAAGCTGCAGTATTTGTGGTTCAAATCTCATTCATGATTGATTGAGAATGAAGAAATTTTCAAAAACCTCATCCTTCTGTGTGTGTAGGTCAGATATTGTCTGAGTTACTGTTCTATTGCTGTGAACAGATACTATAAAAGAAAGCATTTAATTGAGGGATCGCTTACAGTTTCAGAAGATTAATTAGTCCGTGACCAGGGCAGCAAGAAAGCAAGCATGGCACTGGGGCCATAGCTGAGAGTTTGCTTCTTGTCTGCAAATTGGAGGCAGACACACAGAGAGGGAGGAGAGGGAGCCTAGCATGGGCTTTTGAAACCTCAACACCCACTCCAAGTGGCCCACCTCTTCCAACGAGCCCACACCTCCTAATCCTTCCCAATACAGTTCCACCAACCAGGGACCAAACATTCAAATATATGAGCCTATAGGGGCCAGTCTTATTCAAACGGGCACAGGTGTGTTCATACAGCATTTCATAGATGCTTATTACAAAATCTGTGGGACACACAAGAAAGAAAAGTACTCAGGAAATAAATGTAATACAGTGACAACAGCTGGAACCCCAGCAAACATATTTTTTATTATATGTATGTGTATATCCCTGTGTATGTCAATGTTTGTGCCTATAAGACCAGACACATCAGACACCCTAGAGCTGGAGTTATGAGCCTCCTGATAGGATGCTGGGAGCTCAATTGATGTCCTCTGCAAGAACAATATATACTCTTAACTACTGAGCCATCTCTCTAACCTTCAAGCCTCTTTCATCTGTAGTGTTGAAATTGTTTACACTAAAACTGAAGCACTGTTACTTTCAGCTCCATCCAATCAATGTTCCATTTGGGTTTTGTCTTCCTAGTCCTCGGAGTGATTGTTCCACTTTTTTTTTTTAATCAGAGTGTTCATTGTTACTTTCAGAAAACTATCAGCCTCTCAGCCTGCAGTTGATGAAGACTCAGATTTCCTTTAATAGGGCATGGTTTTCAACTACATCTCTTATGAAGTTTCAGTGTGCTACAGTGTGCTCTACAAAAAACAAAAAAACAAAACAACAAAAAACAAAAAAAAACAAAATCACTGCATCCCTTATACTTCTAGGTCTAAATGCCTTCCTTATTCATCTGCTCCAAAACCCTCAACCATCATTTTCTCACTTCAATATCCAGTAAGCCCTGTCACTACACCTCTGATGCAACTTATATATTCCAGACTGGGTCCAAGAAGACAAGGGCTCCTAATTATAAAAAGATAAATTATTCTCTGACTCTATATATTCCAGATTGGGTCCAAGAAGACAAGGGTTCCTAATTATAAAAAGATAAATTATTCTCTGACGCTAACATTCTACTCTTTGTGCCAGAGGAAGAGAGGGGGGTTTCTGAGTTCTCCCAACACCATTCACAAAAGTAAGAAGTGATGCAAGACTCTAGGAACTAGAATAGATGTGTGGGTTCTGAGGGCTTTGCCAGTGCCTAGCCTAGAGCAACTAAGCAAGGAAATACCTGAAGGAAATCACCCTTCAGGTCAGTGGTATGCTGGGGTCTCCTCTCTCCTGCTTCTAAGAGCAGAGTTTATGCATGGAATTCCAGAACTGCACTGGCGATGCCTCTCTGGCACTTTGAGATCATTGATGAGAGAAGTAAAAGAGTAATTACACTATAAACGTTCGCAAACACTAAACACCAGGCCTTTATGTTTTATTGGAGAGTCAGCAGTTAAACATTTACTAGCACACCACACATACGTCGTTCCAACAAAATGGGACTCTGCTGGCATGATCAGCTTCCTTCTGATCATGCAAGCATCTTCTCTGGGTCTGTATACCCCTAATTACCCCAAACAAACAGCAGCTTCAAGAATTTAGAGACATTAGAATGGTCAAATCACAAAACCTCCAGTAACGTGACTTCTAGTACCCTATTCCTATGCCTTGCTCAGTGCTTGCTAAATACACAGAGATGCATTGGTGATTCCTTCCAAAATAGCATCATTCCTCCTCTCAGAAACTCATCTCATTAATTGAATGTGTTTCAGGAAACATCCTCTTCTTTTTTATATTTCATCCTAGTGGTGAACATGTTATTCCTCTCCCTCCCCCCTCAAAAAATAAAACCCTATCCTATCTATCCCAGGACAGAAAAAGCATCTAAGAAGCTCTCAGTGTCCCCTTCACAGCCCCAAGGAGAAGATGCTTCACTGTACTTTAACAGAGGTAAGTTCATGGCTCCCAACCATGTACAGTTGCGTTGTTCTACATCAATCAACTCCTAGAATTGCTGTGAAATTTTAAGTAGATAAAGAAATGAAAATGAGAGCATAGAAAGCTAGATATGAATGATCAGAAAGGTTTCACACCCTTTTTTCAAGTTCTCCCCCACATGTAAGATACATGGGGCCATGCAGAGAAAGCATTGGAAGACACGAGGCCTGAAAGACACACAAAGTCGCTGACTATGGAAAAGAGCATCCTTGGAACAGGGTGCAGGAGGATGAAGATGGAGAATGAATGACAAGTTTCTATTCCACCGGTATTTCAAACCTCTTATGTCAGAGAAACAGTCGGGGGGCTAAGAGTGGCTCTACGACTTGCTTTCACTCATTTGTGTCTGCTTGCACAGGAAAGACAAAGGGTTCTAAGAAGCAATTTGACTTCTATCTTTCACTAAATCATGAATTGTGATGTGTCTGCATGGTTGCGTGATCAGAAATGGCTGTTCTTCTTTGATCTTGCTGTCAGTGACATAGACCATGAAAAGTGACGAGAGAGAGAGAGAGAGAGAGAGAGAGAGAGAGAGAGAGAGAGAGAGAAAGAGCCCGGTTTTGAGAATCTTCCCACTGACCTGTATGACTGGTGCAGTCTTTGTCTCCCTCTATAGGCCGTATTGTTCATATCTGGGTGCTGAACAATACTAAAAATCACAAGTAATATTATACTGACTGAGCAGGTTGTTTTTACATATTTAGGAATACACACATACACATTTAATTTTTAAAAAGAGACCATTAATTTGAAATAGAACAAGGAAGGGTGTATGGAAGGGTTTGGCGGGAAACCAAACAAGAAGTGAGAAATGATGTGATTGAAGTAAAATCTCAACAAAACAACAAAAAAAGGAAAATTCATATTCTCATTCTATAGATGAAGAAATAGAGATTTATATATTAGGTAGCTTTTCCAAGGTCCCAAGTATCCAGCTTCCAAATCTAGTCAGTATTTTTGCTTTTCTACCCCTGTCTCTCAATATAAAAGAAAACTAAAAGCAAACATTAGACAAACTAAAAAAAAAAATCAAAAACAAAGTTATCAAAGAATTTACTTTGTAGAGAATTTACCTTTAATAAATTACCAAGAGCCAGCTCATAAACTATTGAGTATTTCCTACAAAACTATCTGCAACACTTAAACAAAAAGGGTGCACATTAAAACCAGCATACCCAAACAAGGGTTTGTCTTACATTAGACAACAAACATATATACAAAAAATATATATATTTTCTAAACTACTATATATATTTTAATACTAGCAATCCTTTTTGGTGACCTACAAAGTGGACCAAAGAAAAGAACCATTTTTTTTTAATATTTTGAAAACTCTATTTTGCAGTGCTTCCTGGGCATTTGGCGGTGTCTAGACAAAACTGGTTATCTCCCTTCCTGGGTACCAGTTGTCAGAAACTCACTGAAGTGAGTGGTGAATGCAAGCTTCACACTTTCTATGAGAAGCACATGGACGCAGCAGTAGCTTCTAATGCTCTGGGTGAAGAGTGGAGGGGTCGTGTGGTCTGAATCAGTGTGGGAAGAACAAACAAGGTTTTCCCATGAAGCAAGGTGCCTTGAGCTGTGGGGCAGTGCATCTGCTGCTGAGTAAGGGGCATTCCTCTTATAGACCAAGGAGAATTGGCAAGAGGAAGTGCAAATCTGTTCTGAGGGCACTGTGGATGCTAATTTGAGTTCTCAATATTTTAAAAGTGGTCGGGGGGAGTCCTGTACTGACAGATACTATTGTGTTTCAGCAGTCAGGAACCAAAAGATCTTGCAGAATCCAAAAGCTTTTCTATATCTATAAGAAAGATGAGGTCTGCCAATATGCTGTCAGAAAGCCCTTCCAGTGGTTCTCAACCTTTAAGTCTCAACCATCAGAAAATGCATGATGGTCTTAGGAACCCCCAACCATAAATTTATTTTTGATGCTACTTCATAACTGTAATTTTGCTACCAAGCAGTGTCTCAGTTCCTATGACCATCAGAAATACATGTTTTTGGGTGGTTTGTGACCCACAAGTTGAGAACTGCTTTGGACCAAAGAAGGTAAGAAGGCTAGGACCAAAGTTCCCATGATTCAGCATCTTGTTACTCCATATGTCCTGCAATAAACACAGAAGTATTGCTCTGGAGAAACAACACCTTAACTAAAATAAGGAGAAAGCTTCAGAATGTACTACATGGTTTCCCAAGAGAATGAAGGAAGCCAAAGAAAAACACCAGGAATAGACTGTCAAAGGACATGGACTGTCCTCACTGAGAGATTCTACCTTTAAGTCTGAGTCAACTCAAAAATAAGCCTATAAGAGTAACAAATAAAATATCAGAACTTGAAAAAATAATTTAACAAATACCTATTGTTCTTTATAAAATACCGATCTAAAATGAGCAAGTTCCAAAGGAATTTCAATCAGGTTAGATCTCCCTTTGCAGGATTTAAAACTAATGTCCCCCAGACTTCTTGCCAATTCTCCAGAAATAGGTCTAAGCATAGGGACATTAGATTCAATTTATGTGTCTGTCTGAATGGAGTGAATATAATAACTCAATAAAATAAAATGTGAATGGTTCACTAAGGATTCTATACTGGCACCATGATAGAGGTGTAGTGTTGTGTGATACTTTGTTTATGTTCTGAAAAATAAAGCTTGCCTTGAGATCAGAGGGTGGAGCTAGCCACCAGTTAATCATGGCACAAGCCTTTGATCCCAGCACTTGGCAGGCTCATGCCTTTGATCTCAGCACTTGGCAGGCTCATGCCTTTGATCCCAGCACTTGGCAGGCTCATGCCTTTGATTCCAGCACTTTGGAAGCTCATGCCTTTAATCCCAGCACAATCAGGAGGTGGAGACAGGAATATAAGGGGGGTGGAGACAGGATATCAGTGTCCATTCGGTCACAGGACCTGGAGAGGTAAGAAGTCACTAATAGCTACTCCTTTGCTTCTCTGAATTTTCAGGTTATTACCCCAATATCTGACTCTTTTCATATCTTATTCCTAAGACTAAATAGATTCACTCTTCAGTGTAGAGATTTCAACTAAGGAAAAACCAAATAAAAGTTGAGTCCTGACATTAAAAACTGCTTCTCTTGATCAAAAAATGGGCTGAGATTAATTACAACTAGTACCTCCAGTGGTCATGAGCCTCAGTCCACCCAACCCCTGATATCTTAGAAAATACCAGTGAATAAAAAGGATCCACATATTTGGATAGCAATTGTATTGTGATTTCCTCTATTTTCTTGAACATTATCTTCCTGGTATTTCCAGAAGACTTTCCTATCTACTGTGTTAAAAATTTGTGCCATCAAGTCAAAACCCCATTGCTTTGATTTTAGCTATTAGTTGTGTTTTGTTATGTTTCATATTTTGTTTTAATGTATTGAGGGTTCATTGCAGATCATTACAGATTCAGGGTATTCAAAAGGAAAATCTTACATACACCATCACACACATTCCTCATAAATGCTAATTCATACTCTCTGTAGAGGTTTTCTGTGACTTTTTACAAGGCAACTACCACCTCTCTTCCCTCCTCAGAAAACAAATTGAACTATATTTCTACTTGATAGTACTTATCAGAGCTGCAGCTGTGTTTATGCCTTGAAGTCCTAATCTGCCCCAGGGTAAACACAATGGGAGTCATTGTTTGTATAGAAAATAAACCAGGGAATCATCAGCACCACTATCAATAATGCTGCATTTAATGGAGGAAAGGAGAAAAAGTGGGGATATGTTTATAAACTTGTATGAGGTTGCAACTCATTCCAAGAACAAGATGGGTATTCCAACAAATTCAAGTTCAGTTCTGCTTTGCTTTTAAAAGGGTACTAAAGTCCTTTATAGTTTCTTTATTCTCTGAGTTCCCAATTCCTCATTTATCAAACTGAAATAATAGTACTTTCTGCAAAGAGTTGTAATTTCTAACAATGTAATAATGCATGTACAAGGTGAAATGACTATATTATATAATAAATATGTAATAAATGGTAGTTATGGCTAAAATTACTGATACTGATTAACATATTCATTCATCTATCCAGCAAGGAATAATTAAGTTTATGTTATCATTTTATCTCAATTCTGAGACCAATGTTATGTCACATGTCTATATCCTTAAAATTGTGCTATTATATTAAATATACACAATGGAATTCTTTTTCTTTAGCAAAGATATCAATTATGTTAGTCATGTGTCCTACAGTGACAATATCCTAGGTCTGGTTGCTTAAAAGTGAAGTTGAAAAAAAAAAAACAAGTTTGAAAGCCCGTGAACTCCAGGAATTTGTAAACCCTACTGCCTGACAGAAGGGTTACATGAATAGGTTACATGAATATTCTTGTGAATATTAGTTTTTGGGTATTGTTTATTTTTTGTTTGTTTTTTATGTTCATCTATGTTTCCCCCTTTTAGTTTTTGAGATTGCAATTTAATTACAACATTTATCCCTTCCCTTTTTTCCTCCAAACCCTCTCATATGCTCCTCGCCACTTTCTCTCAAATTTGAGGAAAACTGGTGGCCTTCCAAAGGCAAGCGTACACCTATTGATTATCCAATGATAAATCTTCCTGTCAATTTGACACAACCTAGAGTCACCTTGGAATCCAGAACCTTAACTGAAGAACTGCCTTGATCAGACTGACCTATGAGCATGTCTTTGGGACATTGTCTTGATTGTTAATTGATTCAGAAGGGCCCAGCTCACTGTGGGTGGTACATGCCTAGACAGGTGGTCCTAGGCTGTATAAAAAAGCTGTATAAGCATAAGCCTGCAAGGAAGCCAGAAAGCCAGCTAGTAAGCAGCATTACTTCATGGCTCCTGCCTCAAGGTTCTTGCCTTGAGTTCCAACTTGGACTTCCCTCAGTAATGAATTCTGACCCAACAGCGTAAGCTAAACAAACTCTTTCTTCCCAAATTACTTCTGGTCAGAGTGTTTATCAATTCAGTGAAATGAGGACACCTCCTACATCCTATCCCTATTGTTCCAAAGACTTCAGACATCTTTCCTCACTTTGGAAAACTGCTTACTGGCTGAGGATTTAGCTCAGTTAGTAGAGTACATCTATAGAATGTATGATGCTCTGGGTTTGATCCACAGCATCACATAAACCAAGCATGGTGATCCATGCTTATTATCTTAGCACTCGGGAGATGAAAACAGGGCTATCAGGATTAAGGGTCATCCTCAGTTACATAGAAATTTTGAGGCCAGCTTAGGTTGTATGAGACCCTGTGGCAAAAAGAAAATAACAATTGAAGTCATGATATTTCTCTTGAAAAATCTGTTTATTTTATGCAGAATCTTAAGAGTCTTATAGACTTTCCAAGGATGATTAATGGTCTCCCACAAAAGAATCTAGGAAGAGGGCGTAAGAACTCATAGTTGCCATGTATGTAAAATCCTCCATTATTAATCATGATTCTGTAATCCCCTTAACTTAAGCAGGACTAGCCCGGAAGATGAATAGTGGAGTGCCGGCCTAGGCATCACTTGCACAGAGTCACTAACAACAGTGTAACCTGGGCTGAAATCCAAAAGAATCAAATTAAAAGAGAGAGAAGGGGGATTCTATCAACCCTATGAAAACTACATATAACCAGATACTTTCCTCGCTCATTTAGTGCAAATCACACAGTCACAACATCCGTCTTTGATTTACATTCCCACCAGGACAACCAATTTTGTAGCCCAATGTGTGTTTCTCCAAATCTAGACTTGTGGTTTGGCTGTATCTCAAGAATGTAACCATAAATGTCAATGCAAACACAGATTTTTCTAGAAGTATGATAAAATCAAAACAATCTATTTTCAGGAAACCAATTGAGCAAATCTATCATTATAATGTGACTCCCCCCACACACACACAATTTATAAAGCTCCAGTCAAAGTGATTGTCAAAAGTCAATTCTAGCAGGGGTGTTGGTATGAACACCAGGATCTCTCTAATAAAGACAGTTCATCAGGCTGCACATAGGAGCACCTGAGAGGCTGCAGAGCCTGTATGTAAACAAACCTGTGGAGAAGGAGTCTGTAGGCTGCCATTTTGTCTTATTTACCATATCCTTTGCCTTACAGAAGCTTTTCGATTTTCAGAAGGTCCCATGTATTAACTGTTGATCTCAGTGTCTGTGCTACTGGTGTTATATTCAGGAAGTGGTCTCCTGTGCCAATGCATTCAAGGCTAGTTCCCACTTTCTCTTCTATCAGGTTCAGTGTAACTAGATTTATGTTGAGGTCCTTGATCCACTTAGACTTGAGTTTTATGCATGGTGATAGATATGGGTCTATTTACAGTCTTCTACATGTTGACCTCCAGTTATACCAGCACCATTTGTTGAAGATGCTTTCCTTTTTCCATTGTACAACTTTGGCTTCTTTGTCAAAAATCAGATGTTCATATGTGTGTGGATTTATGTCAGGATCTTCGATTCCGTTCCATTGATCCACCTGTCTGTTGGCTTATGTTCCAATTGACCGGCCAATATCAGGCCCATTTTCCTTTGCTCTGCTGTGCTGGCATGAGGATGAAGTGTGATACTGTACTTAATGTACTTAGCAAGCTCTTGACACAAAGCGAATCCTCTGCAACAGTGACTGCTGATAAAGTTGTTGTTTTCATTTACATCACAATCATTAAGTACATTCTTGCCTCCCCACCACATAATTGGGAGATCACTGTTTTTTTTAATTTAGTAAATATTACTTGAACATGTACTGTGTTAGCATCCTGGGAACTCTACAGAATACAGGCATACAGGTAGCTTCCTTATAAAGCTTACATTTCATTTGATATTCTCTCTCTCTCTCTCTCTCTCTCTCTCTCTCTCTCTCTCTCTCTCT